>CAUYRT010087788.1:0-31478 GCA_963574885.1 Lepilemur ruficaudatus | reverse complement strand
GGTGGAGAATGAGGTAGGAGGTGGTGGTAGTGAAAGTTGGGTGGGTTAAGTATCCATATGGGCTGTGGGTTTTCTGGGAAGGAGAGAGTTGTGTTTATAAGGTGTGGTTACAAATGATTGGAGTATGTCCATATAACTAGTTTACTTTTTTGAAAAATATTTCTCCCAAAAAAATCACATAGAAGATGCGACTTTCATTACATTTTAGGCATGAGAAACATTCCAGAAAGGTTATTTGCTTTTTGTTTGTATGTCAAGAATAAAGTTACTCAAATGATTGGAGGAGTAGAGCTGGGAGGAGTGGGGATGGGGGCTTGTGCTTCAGGATGAGCGAAAAACTTGTCAGGAAACTTCATCAGTCTGGACAAGTGAGTTTTTATTGTAAATTGTCTGCCATATCTCCCTAACACTGGACACTATTCGTTAGTTCTGACCAAAACTAATTGTTCTCCAAGCTAAATTGATTTCCTAAGAGATTCTCTGATCCTAGAAGTCCTCTGCTCAAGAAACTCTCACAATTTCCATTGTATCTTGAACAAAGGTAAGGGGGTGGATTAGATTTATTAAACTTCTAGACCAGGGCTGGGAAAACTTTTCATGTTGGAAAGCCACATTAATTTAGCTTTAATCAAATAAGGCCACATTTCAGAAACTTCAATTAGATATACTAAAAAAGGTACATTATTTTTTTAAAAATCTAACTACTATGCACTTAGTAATTGCAAAAAATAAAAATTATTTATTTTTAAAGTTAATTAGCCTTTTAACAACTTTGTTGTATCTGCTGTTTGTTGGAAAGCATTTGAATATTTGGTTGCAGCATGGAGGTCCGCAGTTTCAGTTGATTCTTTAGATGGGTATCAGTCATTTGTGACCTTCAGGGCATCTTGATTTGGGTTAGGTAGGAGAATGTAGATTCACAGCAATGAATGGTTGAAAAGCAAGAAAGCATTTTCCTGGCATGTTGCAGAAGGTATGAGTATTCTATGGCATTTTCCCGTGTTTCAGTTGGATCTTTCTTAGCATCAAACATGACTTTAAAATGTCATCTACTGAGAGCTCAGTCAATTCCATCTGTAATTCTTTAGGTGCCTTGGTGATATCAAGTAGGTGAGGCTGAAATGCTAATTTGAGTACGATGTCATGATTCTCAAAGTCAGTCCACTGAACCTTTCATTGTATCCTTCAATTCGGTCTGAAACACCTGTGTGTTTTTCAAATGATTCACATGTATCATCCTACTCATCCATGACCTTTGCTAACTGGGAAAAATGTTCATACGAAATTTTCTTTTGAAGAAGTGATTTGAAAAAAGATAGCTTTTTTCAAGATGCTTGGATTTTTTTTTTTTTTTTGCCTCATGTCATATATAGACTTAGTTTTACCTTGCAAAGAGATATACAAGTTGTTTTGCTTTGACATATCATACAGAAATGTTGCATTCCTATAGAAATCTTTCTTCATTAATTCACATTGCTGGATCTGTTCTTCATAAAGACAAATTCCACTTGAAACAGAAACACAGTGCACCATTGTCAAAAGCTGATAACAGACTATTGTACTCGACTCCCATAAACTTTTGCCAACCAGCCTCATGGGATAGTGGCACCAGTCAGGCAGGACAAGTTAGAACTAAATCATGAGCACAGCAGCAGTCAATTTAGCCCTTATGGCTTACTAATGTTGTAAGCATACCAAAACTTATTTTATTCTTTGGTTTTAAATATATTCATTTTAAAAATAAAATAAAATTGTAAAAGAACAAAAATATAATATTAAAAATAAAAAGAATTGTTCTGTAAAATTTGAATTCAGTCAAAATTGTGCACTTAAGGACCTGGAAGGCCACATGTGGCCTCAAGGCAGCAGGTTGCCCACCCCTATTCTAGACCCTGTTAATATAATCCCATTTAACTTTCAGCAAAACTCTATGAAGTAGATACTATTGTCTCTATGGAAGAGAAACCTGAGCTTCAATGGAAGTAAGCAATTTGACAAGGTTATATCTCCCTGTCTGATGCGAACCTGTGTAAAGGTAACTACTTTGTCTATTTTGTTCACATTGTATCTCTGGCACCCATCAATGTCTGGCAGATTCTCCAGACATATCTGTTGAATGAATGAATTACACAAGATTGAGCTTATACTCTTCCCATTATTCCATACTCTGTTCCATGAATTTCATATTCTCACTTAGCAATCATTTACTTACTACCTACTGTGTCCATGAAAAAATTATGTAAACAAGATTGAAATAACATTGACTATTTTTTTCTTGAAGAGTCTCTGAGACTGGTCCCATTTATTGCTTTATTTATACCATAGAGATATGCATTGTTCACTAGCATTTTTATGTAATTCAAGGAGTTCTAAACTGTGTTTCATGAAACATCTATGATTTCCTCTTTTGGTATACTTATATTAATGGGATTTAAAGCCACATATCTAAATTCAGAATCCCTCTAGATTTTACAAGTTTCACCTGTTCTTTAATAGTTTTTCTGCCTACAACTCATTCTGTGACTGTTATAGTAAGTGTTTCACATTTATTGAATCTTGAAAAGGTGTATAACTTAGCACATACAAATAATAACTTCTTTTTTTTTACTCATTTCATAGTTTTTCATTACAGCAACACAGAAACACACAAACACACCTAAGAACAACCATAGCTAACATGTGGCAAGCATATAACCCAACTAGAAGAAACAGAAGTAACTGGGCATTCTATAACATTGCTTCTCAAATTTCAATGTTCATTGGAGTTGTCAGGGGATCTTGTTAAAATTCACATTCTGATTCAGTTGGCTTGAGATTGCAGCCTGAAATTCTGCATTTTAAACTAGCCTTCAGTTGTGGCTGCTGCTGATTTTTCCTTAGATCACAATTTGAATAGCAAGGTATCAGCCTACTAACTACAACTTTCCAGTATGCTGTGAACATCAGTAGTTGTATTTTAAGAGAAAGGAGAATTAGCTCATTAGGTGTAGGAGCATTTGAGGGAATTTTTCTTATATAATTATAAGCTTGGTGCTATGTTCTGAATGTCTGTGTCCCTCCCAAACTTCATATGTTGAAATCTTAACTCTCCAGGTGCTGGTATTAGGAAGTGGGGTTTTTTGAAAAGAATGAGATCATGAGATTGAAGCCCTCATGGTTGGGATTAGTGTCTTTATAATCCTACCAGATTATAAGAGCTAGTTAGCCTCTTCTGCCATGTGGGGACACAGCAAGAAGCCATCTTCTATGAACCAGAAAGCAGAAACACACCAGACATTGAATCTGTCGATGTCATGATCTTGACCTTGTAAGCCTCCAGAATTGTGAGAAATAAATTTCTATTGTTTATAAACTACCCAGCTTATGATATTTTGCTATAGCAGCAGTAATAGACTAGAGAGCAGAGAATGAGTCTCTCTCACCTTTGTTTCTTACTAAATGTACAGCAAAGGCACTATAAAACGTGTGGAAAATCAATCACACATAGACATAAACCTCATCAATGTTATCAGTAAATATAAGACCTAGGGATTGATGTTGGGTAAGAGTCTATGAAAGTATCTTGAGTTCAACACTTGAAAGTCCCAGGATATCAGCAAGGTGACAGAAGTGTTTTAAAGAATGAAATTTAAAACCAAGAACAACATACAGAACCAAAATAATTGCAAAACACTTACTATTTTTTTTTAATATGATACCATGCTAGATATTGCATAACAACACTTTCCAAAAAATTTAGAGGGCTTCTGAAGCTTGGGTCATCAAGCTGTGTTGTTAGTGGCTTCATTTTATTCTCTGGATTATAGCATCCTCCTGTAATTTTTTTTCCTAATTCCACTGATCATTTTTCTAATGAGTGTTTGGGATTTTCCAGCAAACAAATTTGATTACTGAAAAGTGTAAATAGTGTTTTGGGGCATGCGATATTATCTTGAAGGATCCATTAATTTATGATCAGGAAAGAATGTAAAATGAGTAGCAAACAGTGATATAAAGGATTATGTGAACAAATTTTAGGGTTCTAATAAAACAGAGTTGGTTTTATATCTCCTTAATGAAGTATAATAATGATGCCAATGTTTATTATAATAGTTGTGAAACAGAATGGTGTAGTGGAAAGAATAATCACTGAGAAAGTAAACCTGCATTGCAGTGCCAGACCTGTGGCTCTGTAATAGGGATACACTATTTACTGTCTGTTGGCCTTGGTATTCTCATTTGTGTAAAAAAAAGGGAATGGCTAGGTCTCTTTCATTTGTGATACTGTGTGACTCCTTGTGACCTATGATGAATGCTATGCCTACTCTTGTGAGAAGTGTACTATCAATGATGTGTATATATTTATTTGTAAAAACATTTTTCCCCCAAAACTATATTCCCCTCTTTTTTTGATTTGATTTATACATCACCCACCATTAGCCCTTTATTGAAAGGAGAGATATAAAAGATGTGTTAGGCACTACCCTTCCCTCCTCATATCCCATGAACTGAGGAATTTATGTGAAGACACAAATAGACATGTAAGAAAAGTTCATGTATGAGAAGTGTTCATAGAGGTGGTCCTGACTGTAGAACACTCAGAATTTAAATGCATGCTGCTTGGCTTTTTGTTGAGGTGGTTGGGGAATGTTTGTATGAAGGTATTAAGATCTGCTCAGCATCCTGAAAGATGTGAAGGAAATTTATATAGAGAGAAGGGAGATAAAGACAATTTAATTAGAGAAATAGCACACTTTGGAGATCTATTTAAGGAAATAATTTTTAAATTCATATTGCCTTCCTCCATTTCCCTACACCTTGGTCCCTTTTGTTTTGCTAAATTTCACTTTGATCTTCAAGGCCTGTTATATATAATTTTCTTTTTAAAGCCTTCCATAAGCTTCAAACCACTGCTTTCCAGAGTATGTTTCTTCAAAAACTATGCTGATGATAGTAGTATCATATGCAAAAAAAAAAAATTATATTTTGAGGCTTGTTTATATACATAGGAAAATCATAAAAAAACTTAGAATAATAGTAATGTTGTAGAAAGGACTTTGAATCTTAAGGTAGAATCTTCAGGGAATGAGGGCCAATTACCCCTAGGTTCAGTAGATGACTAAAGTGAGGAGGGTTAGTCTCATGACAAGTGATTCAAACTGGGAGTATTTAGGGAGAACAGAAGGGGACACATAATCTTCTCCACATCCAAGGGTAGGAGGAGACACTCTTTGGCCATGCCAATCTAGAACACGGGGACCCCTGCCTTAATCCAGGGCCAGAGATATGAGGGGTGTGGGAGGGTGAACAGACAAAATGTGAGAGGCCTCAAGGAAGCAAGACCATCAGGTGACAGATTGGGTTTAATTAATGCATTCAGATGAATGAAACTTAGAGGAGAGATTGAGAACATAGGGGATCTTGTTAATGACTGACTAGAGGGTCAAAGAAAATGGATTCTAGGTGTGGATAAGCACTTTATGGGGTTAGAAAAGGGATGTATGGAGTCATATGGATTTGACATTATGGAAGTTATAGATGACTTGGATTTGCATAATTTTATTTTGTAATGGGAACAGTTGGAGGAGAGTAGGAAAAGATTGGGAAATGAGAAAATGTATACAATGACTGTGGCCAGTACCTGAAAAACTTTGCTAAAAGGCACAAAGAAATGAGGCATTATCTCAGAGGAGACATAGATATTATTATCAGTATTACTTTTTTTAACTGGGTAGAAAGAGAGTATGTTTGTAGCCTAGTAAAAATTATCTTGAAGAGAAAGATAAATACATTATGCAGGAGAGGAGAATGCCAGGAGAAAAGAGAGATTTCTTTGAGTGAATGGGAGAAGCTAGACTCTAAAGCTATAGTGTATAGATTAGACTTTGATTGAACCAGTAGCACTCTATTCAAATAGTTGATATACTGTTTTTATTTAATCCCAAAAAAACCCCATGCATGTAAGTACAATTATGATCTACATCTTACAGATGAGTAAACTAAGTCATAGAAAAGTTAAGTAAAGATGAAGCAAGTTGCTTATACAATCACTAACTTATACTTTAGATGGGGAAATTGAACTAGGGGAAAACAAAAATTCCTAAATTGGAGTAGAGACCATGGAGTGAATGACTAAAGAATACTATTAACATCTTTCCGGAAAGAGGCAGAGGTGGAGATTGTGAGAAAGTTGTTCTTCCCACCAATTCAAACGTAAATATGCTTTACTTTCCTATTGTATCTAAAAAATGTTTTCATAATCCTACAGTTTGTTAATTACTTACAAGGTCAAATTTGTCTTCAAGGGTTGAAATTTGAGACCATAGAAGGTTTAAAAGGGTATAAAATAGACTGAAATGATTTTCATAATGCTGCAACTTCTATGGGCCATAGCCTTTTAACATACCCCATGTAAGAAGTAGAAAACCCATATAAAACATATTTTTCCGACATTAGACAATTAGCAGAGCAAGACTGTATCCCTGTGAGAAAGGGAAATACAAAGTGAACCTTGGCTTTCTGCATGAAAGCCATTTCTGGGCCATGTCAAGGTTATTAGAATTAGGGGGACAAGACCAGGAATGAAAAATATACATAGAGAAAGAACTCCGAAATGTGGACATGGGAGCCTTTCAGTCTCTGGCTAACTGCCAGTTTGTGCATGTGTAAGAAAAAATTCATGAGGTGGAGCAAATCTGTAGGCAAAACACCAATTACCAAGAACTTAAAACACTTTCCAGAGCTCACGCAGCACTTAGACTCATTCAAGTTCCCACCAGCCAGCCAGAGTAAGCAGACCTTATTGAACACACATATGGATTTCAGTAGAGACCCCAAAAGGGTCATGTCATGTCTAGGTAAAGACACAAAACTATTTTTTTTTAAATTTCAGAACCACTTGTAGTAAATGTTAAAAATATGCCTTGGAGGGAGAGTACTTTCACTTCCTAGTGCCCCAAGTGATGTGGCACCCATCCCTCCATAACCTCGTGTTGTATAACTTAAACAGATCAAATCAAATTTATTTAAAAATAAATCAGCTATGGGTATAACTGCATAAAAACAAAAAAAAATGCAGAAATAATGCACCTAGATTTTCCAAATTTAATAAAATCCTTAAACCCAGTGATGCTAGAAGTTCAATAAACTCCAAACATGCGTATGCACACACACACACACACACTCATCCCTACATGACAAAATCATATCATCATCGAATTGATGAAAATCAAATCAGTGATAAAGAGAAAGGTTTAGATGGATCAAGGGAAAAAAGGTACATTACTTATGCAAGTCAAAGGAAATGAAATAATTATAAAGTATTGAAAGAAGATAAAAGGTCAATCTAGAATTATATGCCCAGTAAAAATATCTTTCAAAAACTAAAAAAATAATGAAAATAATAAAGCAATGGATAGTTAATTATAAAAAATAGAATTAGACAAACAATAGAGACAATCAGAACTACAAGCAAATTCCTTGAGAATTGTCTTGCACCTTTGTTGACTACAAATATAGTGGTTTATTTCAACAATCTTAATTCTATTCCATTGAATCTATGTATCTTTTCATATTGCAGTATTATGTTGTCTTGATTACTGTAGTTTTTTTAAAATTTCAGAATATTACAGGGGTACAAATGCTTTGGTTACATAAATTGCCTTTGCACCACCCAATTCAGAGCTATACATGTGGCCATTCCCCAGACAGCACTTACTGCACCCATTAAGTGTGAGTTTACCTATCCCCTCCTCCCGCCTCCCTCCTTCCAACACCTAATGAATGTTACTTCCATATGTGCACATAAGTGTTGACTGATTAGTACCAATTTAATGGTGAGTGCATGTGGTGTTTTTCCATTCTTGTGATACTTCATTCAGAAGAATAAGCTCCAGCTCCATCAAGGTTAATACAAGAGGTAGTTCACCATTTTTATGGCTGAGTAGTACTCCATGGTACACATATACCACATTTTATTAATCCACTCATATATTGATGGGCACTTGGGTTGTTTCCACATCTTTGCAATTGTGAATTGTGCTGCTTTAAACATTCGAGTGCAGACGTCTTTTTTATAGAATATCTTTTGTTCTTTTGGGTAGATGCCCAGTAATGGGATTGCTGGCTCAAATGGTAGTTCTACTTGTATCTCTTTAAGGTATCTCCATATTGCTTTCCACCGAGGTTGTACTGTTTGGCAGTCTCACCAGCAGTGTATGAGCATTTGTATCTCTGCATCCACGCCAACATTTGTTGTTTTGGGACTTTCTGATAAGGGCCATTCTCACGGGAGTTAAGTGATATCTCATTGTGGTTTTGATTTGCATTTCCCTAATGATTAGAGATGTTGGGCATTTTTTCGTATGTTTGTTGGCCATTAGTCTATCTTATTTTGAAAAGTTTCTGTTCATGTCTTTTGCCTACTTATTAATGGGGTTGTTTGATTTTTTTTCTTGCTGATTTGCTTGAATTACTACTATTTGTACTCTTTTTTTCCTGTGTAGATTCAAGTAACTGTTCAGTGTCACTTGTTTTCATCTTAAAGAACTTTCTTTATTATTTTTTGGAAGTCAGTTATGCTAGCAATCAATTCTCTGTTTTTGTTCATCTGGGAATGGCTTTATGTAACTTTCACTTTTTGAAAGTCAGTTTTGCTAAATATAAGATTCTGGTTGATAGTTTTTTGCTTTCAGCATTTTGAATATGTTCTACTCCCTTCTGGCCTCCATTATTTTGGAGGCGGGGCTAGAAGTCAGCTGTTTATCTTATTGGGATTCCCTAAAACATGATGAGTCATTTTTCTTACTACTTTCAAGATTTTCTCCTCATCTCTGGACATTTTGCCCATTAAGTGTTTGTGAATTCTTTTGTATCTATTCCTACGTGGAGTTTGTTGGGTTTCTTGCATGTATAAATCAAAGCTTTTCATCAACTTTGGGACATTTCAGCCCTACTGATTTAAACATTTCTTTTGTTTCTTTCCCTTTCTCTCTTTTCCTCTGATACTCACATTACACACATGTTCATTGGTTTGATAGTGCTCCACATTTCTCTGAGGCTCTGTTCATAGCTCTTCATCTTTTATTTCTATTTTTCTTATTGCATAATCTCCATTGCTCTATTTTCATGTTTATCGATAATTTTGTTAGCACAAATCTGCTGTTAAACACCTGTAGTGAATTTTTATTTTGGGTTATCATTCTTCCAAATCCAGCATTTTGATTTGTCCTTTTTAAAATAACTTATAAATCTTTATATGTTCTATTTGGGGACACATTGTCACCTTACCTTCCTTGAGTTTTTTAATCACGAGTTCCTTTATTTCTTGAACATATTTATAATAGGTGCTTGGAAATCTTTGTTTTCTAAGTTTACCCTCTGGGTACCTTCAAAGGTGATTTTTATTACCTGCTTTTTTCTCTGTGTGGATCATACTTCCCTGTTTCTTTTTATGCCTTTTGCATTTTTTATTGAAAACTGGATGATAACCTGCAGAAACTCTGAATGCTGATGGCCCCTTCCCTTCCCCTGAGTCCTGGAGCTGTTGTTGAGTTTGCTTTTCACTTGGATGTTTGTTTATTTGTTTAGTGAGTTGGCTGAACTAATGCAATTTATATCCATAGCTATGTAACCTCTGATATTCCTGTTCAGATTTGTTTTCCCCCATTTGTAGGTTTTGGTTTGGCTAACTAGGTTTTGCCCCTGGACATGCTGCTTGTCAAAGTCAAAGCTTAGATTTTTACCCTTTACCCTTTACATTTACGTGCATGTGACTGACACCTACTATCACACTTCAGGGAGTTTATGTATTTTTCCTCACTTCCATGCAGTGATTACTGATTTGGAGGTTCCTTCTCTGTTTATTCATGCAACGACACCACTTGAGGCATGCACATAGTCTTGCAGACTGGTTTGGATGAGTGTGATTTATCAGAAGTTTTGTTTAAGAGGTTTGTGCCAGTGACATTCACCTTGTGTTGATGGATTTGTGTGCAGTTTGTAGAATATTTGCAAGTCTGTCCTACAGCCTACTCTGATTTCTCCTGAGGAGATGCAGCCTAGTGCATGCACACAGACTTCCTGATGCCCAGAGCAACTGTGATCTCAGGAGAGCTCTCCTTAGTTGTTTCTTTTCTTGGTTCTGGCTATTAAACTTCTGGCCACTCTGCCGTTTTTCTTGAATCATGGAGCTGTCAACCTTCTCTTAATTGCTCTCCACTGAGATCTCCATTGTTTTTGACAAGGCCCTTAAGCATGGAGTTCTCTACTCTCTGTATAAAATAAACCCCCTCAGATGGAGTCATGGAACTCTGTTCTTATGGCCTGCCTTTTCTCCTGTCCCACTGCATTTAAGATAGCGGTAGGGACTTGCTTTTTCCAGATAAACCCTCTGCTCTATGAGTGGACACTTAAGTGGGTGAAGGAAAAGGGGAATGCATGAATTAAAAGTTTGACTTATTTGCAGTAGGTTATTAGATATATAGGGAAATATCTAGCCTATTTCAAGTTCTTTAAACTCAGTTCGTGGTTCAATAATAATATGTGCTTGTGATTTGGGATTTTGTTTTTGTAATGATGACAAATATCTCCAAGTTTCTTATGATTTTGTTTATTATGGTGTTTTTATTTTCATTTCAAATCTTTATAAGACACCAAATAATTTGAAATGCATATTTTTTCTGTATAATTGCATAATTAATATATTTTGCATGCAAATTTGTAGAAATGGAGGAACTAAATGTTGTCATTGGAGGGTTGTACCCTTTCTCCCTGTAGATGGTAAAATGAAATACTTTGAACTAGACATCTGTTCTCTAACAGCAGTTTGGTTCTATCTCATTCCTTATTATAACAGTCAGATGTGAAAAAAATAGTTTTTAGATTACTTGTCTTTCCTTGCTCCAGTACCAACACTTACTTGTTGTGGACTTGTACAAAACTAAGTCTCAGCTTTCCTATTTGCAAAATAGATATGGTAATATTTACCTAATATGATTATTTTGTGAGAAAATCAGATGATGTACATAAAGCTTGTTCCTTAATGCCTAGACAAGAGAAAGTATTCTGTAATACTAGCTAACCATTAATTTCTCATTGTTAAGTTTACCTGCTTTCACTAATGGCTTACTGGTTTAAGAAAGTCAGTGCATTTACATATTAATTATATTCAATGCAAACATTATCTTACTTAAAAAACTCTACTCTATCTGGAATTCAAAGTACACATTTGTAAATTGTTCTATGAAGAGACTCCTCAAATTTTCTGATTCCCAGAATGAAGGTAAATTCACATAAAAAATCTTATTTCTTTGATATGTGGTTTTATATTTACAGATTTTTGCCCCCACATGCTAGCTCCTCCTTGATTGTAAAATCAGAGATTCAGTCCCCACGTAAGTAGGCCCTAGTCTAAGGCATTGTCAATGTGGATGGACAGGAGTGAAGGATGGATTTCAGAGATATTTGGGAACACACATGCTGTGTTCTAACCTTTGTGAGATCTACAATTGGGAGGTGCAGGGGGGTTCATGACAGAGGAGCTTTGGTAAAATATTTAGGATTTGACTTTGTTTTTGTTTTAATATTTGAATATTATTTCACATTGGACAATAAACTACATGAGAATTGGAGCATGCCTATTTCACTCACCCTGGCAAACCCAACACTTCTCCCAGTACTTGATACACAGTAGTCTTGATAAATATCTGTTTAATAAATAAATTTTATTATAATTGTATATTTTATTATGCTTCATAAGTTATTTACCTGTGATGTTTTTCTCTTCCATAATTTGAATGTTGTATAAAAGTTTTATATCTGAATTTTTGTCCATTTTGAACCTACGTATTACTTAATAGTGTAATTTATGCAAACACATTTTTTAGAAAGAGTAACTTGATTCCTAATAGCCAAATGTTGGGAACAAGTTGAATACCCAGTAAAGGATGAATGGATAACAAATTGTGGTGTATCTAGTCAATGAACTACTACTCTTTGATAAATAAACATATGAAGCATTCCAAAGAGAAAAATTCTCCCAAGTTGTAGAAAATTTAAATCACTTCAAAACTGAAATTAAATAAATAACTAAATAATAGCACATCAAATAGCAATTAGTTCAAGTCCAATGCCTTTAATATGGCCTACAAGGTCTTCCCCATCTGATGCCTGGCTACTACTATAGCTTTATTACTTGCTATGTGCTTTTTCCATGTTTTCCCCCAATTTTACACATGTGTGTATGTTATTTTCTCTGTATAGAGTTTCCTTCCTTGCTGTATGTGCCAAACACATACACACAAAAACCCATATATCAATATTATTTTTTAAACATTACCTGGGTACTATTAATTTTCAAAGTTATTCTTGTCCTTGGAATACATCTCTGTCTTCTCAAGCTTGGATTAGGAGTTATTCATCACACTTCTCATATTTCATTATAATAGTACCTTAAAGAGCCTGTCCCTCCACTAGGCTGTGAAGGCAGGGGTAACGTTTTAGTCACCTCTCTGCTTCTATAATTGCTACATGGCCTGGAGCTAGCCATACAACTATAGTCATTGAGCAGATATATATATATATATATATATATATGAACTGACAAATATCTTTTTCTAAATTCCTGGAAGAGGAGCTTGTAGAACAAAGCAACCACGGAGCAATCGGAGTACGGTTGGTTAGAGGTTGGTTAGAGGATTTTCTGCTAATGAGCTCTTCTATCCATATGTATCATCATGGGGTTCTCAGCCCTTGATGTTATTATCAATTTTTAAGTAAAACCTTCGTTTTGTATCCTCACCATCAATTCTGCGTAAAGTGATCATAAAAGGTATTTATGATATTTATTTTTCACCATAATGGGAAATGGCTTGAGTATGTATCTTAATTCATTTAATAGAGGCAACATAGGGTAGTGGAATGATTATTTTCCCTTATATAAGAGTGAGAGTTCACATAAGCACAGATTAATAAAGATTGATATTGCATAATGGGTAAGAGCATCATCAGTGGAATAAGACAGATGTACTTGCTCATTTGACTTATAATGTTTACTAGTAATGTTACCTCAAAGAAGTTAGTCGTTCGGAACTGCAGCCTCTTAATTCATAAAAAAGGATAATAATTTTATTAATAGCTACTTCTTGGGATCATTGGTAGGGATGGTAGGGTTAAATGATAGAGTGAATTCAGTAAAGTACTTGGCAGAATGCCTGATAGTAAATGTTCCAGAATTCTAGTGTTTTTCTTTTGCTATTATTTTAAAAATACTGTAATGCATAATAGATATAAAGGAAAGGACATAAAACATGAATACAAGTTTAACAAACTATTATAAGGTAAATACTAGTGTCGAGAAAAAGCACTCCTGGGGCAAGAAAGAGAACAGAAAAGCCTGCGTTCAGGTTGCACAAAGGTGGGCACAAGAGCTATCTCAGCAGGAATCAAGGCTACTTCCAGGCTACTGTGGAAAGCCACCCAGGAGGGCCTGGGAGGCCCCACCAAGCTAGAAAGTATGCTTGTGGGGAGGGGCTGTCGGAGATTCACAGACTGGCTGTTGGGAGTGGGTTTTGCTCTTCTACCTCCTCCCCTGTCCGTTGGTCTCCTTCCAGGGTCTGGGCACAATCAGAAGCCCAAATTAGCTGAGTTCACTGGCAATGGCACTGATTAATTCACCAATTTCTCCTTCGTGCCCCCCAGCAACACGATGGAATCCTGGGGGTATAGGAATCGCCTGTGGGCCTGTCCCCTGCTCCCCTAAGTTCCATCCCTGACTGTGCCAGGAAGAAGTGTGCTGGTCCCAAGTTGCCCGTGGAGTGCTCAAGCAGGTTTGATGTCCCTCTGCTTTGGGGTGTGCCCTGCTGTGATGGAGCAGCCAGGTGAGCAGCACTGGTGAGGTCCAGCAGGCAAAGAACATTGATTGCAACCCGGGAGTCTTTGTTCTCACCTTCCTGATCACAATTCTCTTCCTCTCCTCTCTTAACAAGTATCCTGACTTATATATAAATTATTTTCTTCCTTTATTTTAGAATCTTACTTTCCAAATGTGTATTTCTAAGTAATATTGCCTGTTTTTGACCTTTATAAAGATATCTTAAAAGTCAACAATACGAAAAAACTCAAACATCTATTAATAATTAGGTAATGGGCAAAGTAAGTGAAGAGATATTTCGCTGAAGAGGACATATGGATGGCAAATAAGCATACAAAAAAGATATTCAACATCATTAACCATTAAGGGATTGCAAATTAGGACCATTATGAAACATCATTATACAACTATTATAACAGCTAAAATTTAAAAAGAAATTAGTGACTAGCAAATTCTGGTGAGGATGCCGAGAAACTGGATCTTTCATACATTGTTGGTTCAAATGTAAAATGGTACAAGCTACTTTTCAAAATAGCTTGTCAATTTCTTAAAAAATTAAACCTATTCTTCCTATACAACCCAGAAACTGCACCATATTTATCACAGAAAAATGAAAACTTATGTCCACACAAAAACCTGTACATGATTGTTCTTAGCAGCTTTGTTATAGCCAAAAACAAGAAACAGTCTGGATGTCCTTCAATGTGTGAATAGTTAAATAAACTGTAATACGTTCATAACATAGACTACTACTCAGCAATAAAAAGGAATGAACTACAGACACATACAACAACTTGGATGGATATCAAGGGTATTATGCTGAGTGAAGAAACCAATCATCTCTAAAGGTACATGGTATTTATATTACATTCTCAAAATGACAAAATAATATAGATGGAAAATATAGTTGCCAGGGATTAGGGATTGTAGGAGGAATAGGGGTAAGTGTGCCTTTACAGGAGTAGTATAAGGGGAATCTTTGTGGTAATGGGATAGTTCTATGTCTTGATTGTTACACAACTGTAAATGACATAGAAATATACATACACATCATACTAATGTCAATTTCTGGGTTTTGATATAGTACTACAGTAACATAAGATGTAGTCATTGAGGGAACCTTGGTGAAACGTACATGACACCTCTCTGTATTATCTTTATAACCCCCTCTGAATTTGTAATTATTTCAACATAAAATGTTTTAAAAAATTTGCTTCATCCAGATAAAGACAGGAAAATAAGAACCGAGGAATAAAAAGAAGATGGGATAATATAAATAAAAATTAAGGGGCTTTATTATATATCAATACTTACATTAAATATAAATATAATAAACATCTAAATTCAAAGGCAAAGATTGTCAGACTGGATTTAAAAAGTGAGATCAAACTTTTTTTTTTTTTTAAGTAAGAACCACATTAATTATAAAGACACAAACAGATTGAAAGTAAAAGGATTTCTATCTGATTCCATTTTGCTTTAGCCTAGAGAACTTCTTTTGGCATTTCTTGTTTTGTGGGTTTGCTGGAGATGAATTTATTTTGCATCTGAATATGTTTAGTTTTGATGATTTTTGAAGGATTTTTTCACTAGTAAAATTCTAAGTTTCCTTAAAATTTCAGCACATCAAAGATGCCATTCGATTGACTTCTTTTTTTTTTTTTTTTTTTTTTTTTTTTATACAGAGTCTTGCTTTGTTGCCCGGGCTAGAATGCCTGCCGTGGCATCAGCCTAGCTCACAGCAACCTCATACTTCTGGGCTCAAGCGATCCTTCTACCTCAGCCTCCCAAGTAGCTGGGACTACAGGCATGCACCACCATTCCTGGCTGATTTTTCCTATGTATTTTTAGTTGTCCAGCTAATTTCTTTCTATTTTTAGTAGAGACAGGTCTCGCTCTTACTCAAGCTGGTCTCAAACTCCTGAGCTCAAATGATCCTCCTGACTTCTTGATTTCATTATCCTTGGTGAGAAGTCAGCTGAAATTCTTCCCATTGGTTTCCTATATGTAATATTTCTTTTTATTCAATTGCCTCCAAGAATTTCTCTTTATTTTGGTTTTACTGGTCTAAGTGTGATGCACTCAGCTTTTTCTTTGTATTTACCATGCTTGGAATTAACTAAGCTTCTTTGATCTTTAGTGTTAAATTAAATTTGGAAATGTTAGGATATTATCTCTTCAAATATCTATTGTATCCATTCTCAGTTACTGCTTTTCCTGGGACACCAGGTATCCATATACTAGACTGATCTTGTCCCAAGATCTCAGATCCTCTATTCTATTTTTTTTTCTTTTGGTGTTTGAATAATTTCTATTGACCCATCTTAATGTTCATGAATTCTTTCTTCTCATGTGTCCAGTGGGCTGATAACCACCACATGGTTTTCTGTCATTTCTGATATTGTCTTTTTTATTTCTAACAATTCCATTTGACTCTTTTTTATTGTCTGCATCTCTGTGATGAAGTTCTCCACCTATTCATGTATGTTGCTTACCTTCTCCATTAGACCGTTTAACGGCGGTCCCCAACCCCATGTGATCTGTGGAATGTTAGCGACTAGCCTGTAGAGCTCCACCCCGTGCCCCCTCTTCCCGGAGAAATTGTCTTCCATGAAACTCAGGAAAGGGTGGGTGCACAGCAGGAGGTGAGCAGCAGGCAAGCCAGTGAAGCTTCATTTGTATTTACAGCCACTCAGCATTGGGGAGTACCTGTCAACACCGCCTGAGCTCTGCCTCCCCCCAACAGACACACACCCCCGCTGTGCATGGAAAAATTGTCTTCGTGGAACCAGTCCCTGGTGCCGAAAATGGTTGGGGACCGCGGCATTAACATATTAACCTTAGTTATTTAAAGTACCTCTCCGATCATTTCAGCATTTGTACCATTCTTGAGTTGGATTTAATGGCTACTTTATTTCTTGATGACAGACCAATTTTTTGTAAGTTTTCTATGGCTTCTAGTTTTTTACTGAATTCTGGACATTGCATGTAAAAATAATAGACAGTGAAGTCAATACCATCTTTTCCTGGAAAAGCACATGTTTCTTGCTCTGCCAGACTGTTACTGTGAGGGATTGAGCCAATATTTTCTGTATTTGGGCCGTAGTTGACCTTGTTGTTGCTTTAACAGTTACATTAAGCACATACCAGGCTTCAAATATCTCTGGTAGAGAATAGCTGTTACCCTTGTGCTTAGTGTGAAGTCTGAGATGCTGGAGACTTTCTCTTAGTGTTCCTGTTCTACCTTTATATTTTATCAGGTTCTTCATGTCTGTGCTACGTCCCCACACCTCCAATGTGATATATTGCTATTGTTTCGTACTGGGTTGAAGTCTCATGGTGGGGGGCAAAAAGGTTTCTTAGTATTCTGCTCTTGCTTTAGTCCTATGTGGGCTATTTTCTTGTGAAATGCAGGGATAGAACTTTGTTACCATTCTTGTCTTTCCTCAAATGCAAGTAACCTCTCCTCCTACTCAGTCTAGAGTACAGAAAGTAAGTGAATTTCCTGTTCCGCCTAAGTGCAACCAATCTATATTTTGTATCAGTGCGCAGTCCAGAGAGTTTAGAGTTAATGGGATTCCTGTTTCTCCCTCAGTGGCAGCAAAACTGTGCCTTGTGTTAGTGCAGGACCCTAGGAATGAATTTCCTACCCCACCCCAGCAGCAGATGACTGTGTCAGTGCACAGTACTGGAATGGAAAATTTCTTGTCCCTCTTTTAGTAGCATCCAAATTTGTCTTGAAATCAGCAGAGTATTGGGTGTGGGAGAGCTACCTGCCTTTTCTGCAGAGGAAGTGGCTATTATTTCATATCAGAGGAGCATCTAAGGTGAGGACATGCTCACTACCTATTCCTCAGAGGTAGCTAACTACCACCTTGTACTCAGGTGGGGTCCAGAGTACAGATGGACTTGTGTAGATTCTACTGCTCTGTTCTCAATACTAGGTGGCCCTACAAAAATGGTCCACAGAAGGGTTGTGCTTAATCAGGTCTTGTGCTGCTCCCATTGTTCTCATGGACATTTGGTAGAGCACTCATGGAAAGGAATAGTTGAATGGGTGATGATTCTCTTTATGGCTGGGACTCCAAGAAATCCTTAACAGTCATGATAATCTACATTCAGATGTTAAGAATTTGTTTAAATTTTAGCACTTTTTTCTTACCTGCTCCTATCATCGCCACTTACTTCCATGCTCTGCCAAAGGTGTAACAGTTCATGTATCCTATTCTCCTCAGGGGTTTGCCACCTCATTGATTTCAGTTTTTCAGGTTGCCTTTGAGACCTCAGCTATTTGATGTGTTCTAAATAACTAGGATTTTGTGGGTTATCTATCTTGTTCTTGTTGACATCATGAGTGATTTTTTGTTGTTGTTGTTGCAGTTTTCTACATCCTAAGTCAAAACAGAACCCAGCTTTTATAGCTAGGATGGTATACATTGAAATTATAGGATAAATCAGATTAAAAACATTTTTGGTCTCTGGAGGTGTGTTGTTGTTGTTTGTTTAAATGACCATGTTTAACACCAGCCACTTTTTTTCCCCCAAATAAAACATGATTTTATTCATGCTGCTGTGTGGAATTTCTACATGACAATTTCCTTTACGCTTTTGGCCAATGACTATTCATTTCTATCAGAAAAAATGTTATAAACTCTTTTCCTAAGATACAATGGCCTTCAGCATTGGAGAATCAGATGAATACAGACATATAGGGAAATGCTAATCAATTTTTGTACAAAATGTTATTCTAATACCAATGATGGAGCAAGTAATGGCAGCTTCATGTGGCTCGCATAGACATATTTGGTCAAAAACAAAAGTCATTCAGTAAAACTGGCTATTTTGAACCATCTTTTCAATTTTCATAATTTTCAACTGATGGGCAGTCCTATTAAAGCTAAAAATGGAAATGTAATATCTGTGTTCTTTGACTCCCTCCTAATCTCTCACTTTTAAGGTATGTAGCTCTAACTAAAAAAATAAAGCAAAACAAACAAAAAACAGTAAAACATCATGACTACTATTAGTGGCTGTATGATCTTTATAAAATCACTTAGCTTCTTCTCTAAGGCTCAATTTCTTTATTCATGAAATGAGCTAATTTTATCTACTCTAACAGTCTTAATAGAAAAATTGCAATGGAAAAATATTATGAAAAATAAATATGTGTATTATTATTGCCTATCCTAATTTTATCCTTAATAAAGATTATTTTGGGCCTAACATATACTGTTGCGTAGACCAATGGATTTTATTTAGGTGATTTGACTGATAAGTTGTTATTCCTTTTTTCGTTTATGATTGTTTGATCATTCCTACTTTATCTTTGTATTCATTCAAATTCCTCTGGATTTTTCATAATTGAGAGGGTATGCAACACATTCATTATCATTCAAGAAAGTCTGAACACATTATGCCTACCCTTAATTTAGATTTGGTGTTTCTATCATTGGCTAAAGACTGTGGGGTTTTATAAATAAGGAAACATTAACAGGAAATTCATTAAGGCTATCTTAACATCCTTGATTATTTATTGAACACTGGTTGATTACATTAAAACCTGTTTAGTTCATTGTAGTCATTGGTATCTGGCATTGAGAGAGAATAGAGTTGCATTTCTATTTTACATTTCTCAAATTTGCTATTTAGTCACATTCAATGCTTTCACACAATAGCAATTATAATTGGGGTCAAATTCATATGCTAGCTATCTCTTTTCTATGCAGTCATAAATAGCACTTTTATTAATTAAAGGGCTGGCTTGGCTATTCTTTTTTGTTTTGTGATATAATCAACACATTTTCTTCACAATGCAGTTCTGTCTGGTATTAGTAATTTCGTTCTTTCAATCCAATATACTTGTGACTAATTTAGGAGACATTGACACTAAGGAATAGCCCACAGGCTTTGAAATGAGGTCTTTTTTAATCTACCCACCTATTACTAATTATGAGACTAGAGCAGATTATTACCTTTAAGCCTCGGGTTCTTCAACAGCAAAATGGAGATGATCACAATATTTTAGAGCTATTGTGAGGTTTGAAAGATACAATGCATGTAAAGATCCTGGTATACTATTTAGCACTATTCAGTAGCTCAAGAAATAGCACCAGTGATAATGATGATGATTGCTATATTTCTTAGGTTCTACGTTTCCATAAGGCAGGAGGTACATTTACACAAAGACCTGTCTAAACTACTCCTAGTATAATGTCTTTCAAACAATATTTTGTTTTTGACAGTTTCTTTGCCCCAGACCAGTGCTGTCAGTCCTAGTTTGTAAATTCATACAACGACGGAGCCACATCTATTTATCTTGCTCAATAAATCCACATCACTCTAACAAATATTTCTTGGTTATGCTGCTGATTCAGCCGTCCTGTTTCCCCTAATCCAGTGGAGAATATTCCAGCATGTCTTCTCTTTTGCAACACACTTTAATTCAAAATGAAAGAAAGACCATCTTTGGTTCAACAAGCTTGGCCTAACACAACCCCTGAGTTTAATTTTTGGATTAACACTGGCACTTTTGCCATTTCATTCTTTCCTTGGCTCCTCTGCTATGTATGATTTCAAGATGACAATTCCCTTTGGACTTTTGGCTGAAGGCACTTGTCACTTCCAATTCATTATATCCTTGATATTTGCTCACTCCAGAGCATCTGTCCCTATGCAAATGGCTTTGGAAGGAGATGTACATCCCTATAATAGCAAGACAAATATTATCCCTGATTACAAGTTTGGGAAAACAAAAATACAGCAAGGTTATTTTTAAAGTGTTCAAAATCTATGGATATATCACATTTATGCTGCTACCTGAGTTTCCATCAGGTATATTGCATATGACATATCTCTGTGAAACAATGTCAGTCAAAGAAGGCAAGTCTGCTCTGCACATATTTTATTTAACATCGCCTGCCTGTGTCATGTGGTCTGTCTAAAAGTGATACGAGTAAACTGGAAAGTTGCACATCTTTAAATACACAAAGGTTGGAATTCTTTGTTGGGGGACATAAATAAACAAAAACAGTTATAGACATATCTCACTAATTCTTTTGGGTCATGACACATCTTGCTAAATTTTGTTTATAGTTTTTATTAAAAGCATTCAGAATTTTCAGTTACTCTCTCCTCAAGCAGATCTTCAGCTAAAGGCTCCTAATCCAGAAGATACTAGCTATCATATCAATTAATTCTGTTAAAGATAAAATCTTGAACTGTTGGACAAATTATTGCAATCTGGGGAGTCTAAAACAATTCAGAATGTAGCAAGTTAGAGTGAGGAAAATGAGGAACTGAAAGTCAGGAGTCTGAACACTTCTGCTTATGGAATATGTGACTTTAGGTCAGTCAATAAACTTTGTTGGATCTATAAAATACCTGCTTTTCCTGGATGATGGGGTCTTTGAAAGGTCTACATAAAACAGTAGATATGAAAATGTTTAGCGCACACAGTAAGTTAGTTCTCTTGTGACCTATCATACGAAAGAGTTCATTGTTATTATTTTTTCTCTTTGTAATTACATCTGCATCATTTACTAGGCATTCTTTGTGCTTCACTTTTAAGAACATGACACTCAATAATTAATTCAACAAATATTTTTGAGTACTTACTGGTACTAGGCACTGTGGATACAGCAAAATCAGAGCAACAAGGCTAAAATAGGGAAAGCCACAAACAAACAACAATACTACAACAAAGATAAGGCTTAACTTAAAGGAGTTAATTTGAAATAAAAATAGTGGCATGATATTTACCTTGAGAAAAATAGATGCTATAAAACCTGTTTTCTATATTATGAAAAAAAAAGCAAAACAAAGCACCTGGTTGTAAAGTGAGAAATTCAGTTCATCATCTTAATGCTCATAATAAAAATGCCAAAAATCTGGAATCTATTACATTTGTTACATTCTGCTATGATGTGTAATAGCTGGATGTCTGGTAAGATACAGAGTGATGAGCTGATAATGGAAGGGCATTTGCCACACTGTATTGATACACTTGGATTTTCTTAGGAAGACATATAAATAAAGGTTTACAATGAATGGGCTTTCCCCTCTAAACTAATAGGCATAACAAGTACGGTCCTAAGTGGAAGAAAGTGTTTAGTCTGGACATCTTTGACCTGTAATCCCAGCACTTAGCATACAGTAGCTGAGCAGAGGCACTTTGCCTGTTTTCTTCTAGACAAAATTTGCTAGTGGAGCCTGAACTCACAGTCTTAAAAATTTCTCACCCTCTTTGTACTGTGGATCATGTGGAAGATTAAATCAGAGCCACATCTCATCTGAAGAGTTTCCCTTCCTTTTGAACAAGGACTTCTAAAGAGATTTAAGCTTTTTTTTTTTTCCTTTATATTGCTTTCAACAAGAGTTTTACAATAAGTCTCTAGTGGATTTTGGATAGGTGAACATAAAACAGCTTCCACCCTCTGGAACGTTTTAGTGCTAGAAGGGCTCTGGACTAGGAGTTGGGAGATATTATTTAGTATGTGCAATTCACTACAAGTGGGACTTGTACAAGTATCCTGACCTCTCTGGGCTTCAGTTTAATTCTTTG
Source organism: Lepilemur ruficaudatus (assembly GCA_963574885.1). Taxonomy (NCBI): domain Eukaryota; kingdom Metazoa; phylum Chordata; class Mammalia; order Primates; family Lepilemuridae; genus Lepilemur; species Lepilemur ruficaudatus. The sequence continues at coordinate 9,069 of CAUYRT010087788.1, read as the reverse complement.
TAAAATTAATGAGTAGGATGAACATATTTCTTAGATCACTGTAACTCAGCTAATATTTATTGAGCAATTAGGTGTGAGGGACACAAATGCTCCCGGAATTCTATATTCAAGGACATTAATAATTTCTTAATCTGTGAAATGCAACTTCAGTCAGGTAGAGCATCTGTCTCATGATTTCCAACATACAACATGATTATTTTCCTTCTTGTGATTGTTTTTCCTGTAAATTCTCCCTCATCTGGCATTCCTACTTCATCCTATCTGAATATCTAAATCCCACTCATTTTCAGGGGCAAAGCTCAAGTCTCACCTAATCCATAAATCTTCTGTTTTGGACAATTGCAATCTATGAAGTCCAATTGAATCTATCGTCTTACTACTTAATTTTCTTTGATCGTTTCAGGGGTGTTGGTTTTATTTCCTGAATTACATTGCAAGCTCCTGAATATCATAAATCATATACTATATCTCTTTTGCAGACCTAAAGAACTTACCAAAGAGTTAATTATACAGTAGATATCTAATAAATACCAATTCTAATAGCTTAATTAATAACATTTTAGATTTCAGCATTCCAAAATAGTCCAATAGATGAAATAGATACTGTTTCCCAAAATAATATAATTGAAGAACTGTTACTATTTTGCTCTTCAGTAGATCAAGCATATTTTCTTTATTTCTAAATTTAAAAAACAACATTTATTTAAATTTGTTGAGATCTTATTTGTAGCCTAGCATGTGATCAATTTTAGGGAAAGTTCTATGAGTTGATGAGAAGAATGTATATTCAGTTTATTTTGGTGGAATGTTCTGTGGACCCATTTGTTCTAGAGATTTGTTCTAGAGATCTGTTTAAGTCCATTGTTTCTTTGCTTATTTTCTGCTTGGAAGATATGTCCAGTTCAGTCAGTGGGGTGTTGAAATCCCCAGCTACTATGGCATTACTGTTTATCATGTTATTTAAATCAAACAGGATTTGCTTTATGTATCTGGGTGCTCCTGTGTTGTTTGCATAAATATTAAGAATTGTTAAGTCTTCTTGTTGGATTTTTCCCTTTACCACTATGTAGTGACCATCTTTGTCTTTCTTTACTTTTGCTACTTTAAAGGTTATGTTATCTGATATAAGAATAACTACCCCAGCTTTCTCTTGGCTTCTGTTTGCCTGGAAGTTTGTTTTCCAACCCTTCACATAGAGTCTGAAAGCGTCTTTGTGGGCAAGATGCATTTCCTGGAGACAGAAGATACTTGGCTTGTGCTTTTTTATAGACTCAGCCACTCTATGTTTCTTCAGTGAACAATTCAAATCATTCACATTTATTGAGAGAATTGATATTTGGGGTAGATTTCTGTTCATACTATTGGATAAATTCTTATTGTTTTCTTTTACCTCTTAAGGCAGAAATTATACCATGTATCTTCTCAGACCACAGATAAATAAAATTAGAAAGCAATTCCAACAGAAACACTCACCACTTCACAAAGTCATGGAAATTAAATGACCTATTGCTGAACGATTATTGGGTCAAGGAGGAAATTCAGATGGAAATCAAAAGATCCTTTGAACTAAATGATAACAGAGACACAAATTATCAAAATCTGTGGGATACAGCAAAAGCATTTCTCAGAGGAAAACTACTAGCATTAAATGCCCACATCCAAAAGACAGAAAAGTTCACAAATCAACGAACTAATAAACCATCTCAAGGAAGTGGAAAAGGAAGAGCAGATCAATCCTAAACACAGCAGAAGAAAACACATAACTATGATTAGAGCAGAACTAAATGAACTTGAGAAAAAAAGAACTATACAGAAGATTAATAAAACCAAAACTTTGTTTTCTGAAAAGATAAATAAAATTGACACCCCTTTTGCTATATTGACAAGAACTAGAAAGGAAAAGACTCTAATAACCTCAATTAGAAATGAAAAAGGAGAGGTCACAATAGTCATAATGAAAATACAAAATGTTATCTCTGAATACTATAAAAATCTCTATGACCAAAACCTACAAAATGTGGAGGAAATGGGAAAATTCTTAGAAATACACAACCTCCCTAGGCTCAATTAGGAAGAAATAGAATTCCTGAACAGACTGATATCAAGCACAGAAATTGAAGCAGCAATTTAAAATGTTCCAACACACAAAAAAAGTCCCATTCCAGATGGGTTCACACCTGAATTTTACCAAACATACAAAAAAGAACTCATACCTATACTGAAGAAATTATTCCACATTATTGAGAAGGATGGAATCCTTCCCAACTCCTTCTACAATGCTAATATCACCTTGGTACCAAAGCCAGGAAAGTATGCAACAAAAAAAGAAAACTATATACCAATATCCCTCATGAATATACATGCAAAAATCCTCAACAAAGTCTTAGAAAACTGAATTCAACAACACATCAAAAAAATAATTCGTTATGACCAGGTGGGCTTTATCCCAGAGACGCAAGTCTGGTTGAACATACTCAAGCCTATAAATGCAATTCACCATGTAAATAAAAGTAAGAACAAAGACCATATGATTCTCTCAATAGATGCAGAAAAAGCATTTGACAAAATCCAGCACACTTTTATGATAAAAACTCTTAACAAAATAGGCATAGATGGATCATACATTAAAATTATTAAAGCCATATACAATAATTCCACAGCCAATATCATACTGAATGGGGAAAAATTGAAAGCATTCCCACTTAGAGCTGGAACCAGACAAGGTTGCCCACTATCTCCACTTCTACTCAACATAATGCTAAAAGTTCTTGCCAGAGCAATCAGACAAGAGAGGGGAATTAAGGATGTCCAAATATCGGCAGAAGAGGTCAAAATCTCACTCTTTGCTGATGATATGATGTTATATCTAGAAAAATCCAAGGATTCAACCAAGAGACTTTTGGAAATGATAAAGGAATTCAGTAAAGACTCAGGATACAAAATCAATGCACACAAACCAGTGGCATTCATTTATATACACCAATAATATTCAAGCTGAAAATCAAATCGAAGACACAACACCTTTCACAATAGCATCAAAGACAATTAAATATTTAGGAATATACTTAGTGAAGGAGGTGAGAGACCTTTATGGGTAGAATTATGAAACACTAAGAAAAGAAACTGTAGAAGATATGAACAGGTGGAAAACCCTTCCATGCTCATGGATTGGTAGAATCGATATTGTTAAAATGTTCATACTACCTAAAGTGATCTACAGAATTAATGCAATCCCTATCAAAATGTCATCATGATTCTTTGCAGATCTAGAAAAAAAAATTCTGCATTTCATATGGAGCCAGAGAAGACCTTGTATAGTCAAAGCAATATTAAGTGAAAGGAACAAACTGGGAGGTATCAGTCTACCAGACTTCAAGCTACACTACAAGGCTTCAGTAACCAAAAAGTATGGTACTGGCACAAGAACAGACTATTGGAAAAGTACTGATAACCTAGATGTAAAACCATCCTCAGACTGTCATCTAATCTTTGACAAAGCAGACAAAAATATACATTGGGGAAAAGAATCTCTATTCAATATATGGTGCTTGGAAAACTGGATAACCACATGCATAAGATTGAAACTGGATCCCCACCTCTCACCTGTCACAAAAATTAACTCACTGGATAACAGACTTAAACCTAAGGTGTGAGACTTTAAGAATTCTAGAAGAAAATGTTGGGAAAACTCTTATAGATATCGGCCTAGGCAAAGAATTTATGAATAAGACCCCCAAAGGAACCATAGCACCAGTAAGAATAAATAAATGGGACTTGATCAAATTAAAAAGCTTCTGCATAGCCAAGGAAACTATCATTAGAATGAATAGACAACCTACAGAATGGGAGAAAATAGTTGCTTTCCACATATCTGATAAAGGGCTAATAACAAGAATCTGTATAGAACTTAAGAAATCAACAAGAAAAAAATTAAACAACCCCATCAATAAATGGCGAAGGACATGAACAAAAACTTTTCAAAAGAAGACAGAATGATAGCCAACCAACATATAAAAAAGTGCTCAACATCTCTAATCATTAGAGAAATGCAAATCAAAACCACAATGAGATATCATCTAATTCCAGTGAGATTGGCCCTTATCAGAAAGTTCCAAAACAACAAATGCTGTGGATGTGGAGAGATTGGAACACTTTTACACTGCTGGTGGGACTGCAAATTAGTACAACCCCTGTGGAAAGTAATTTGGAGATATCTCAAAGAACTAAAACTAGAAATACCATTTGATCTAGCAATCCCACTACTAAGCATCAACCCAAAGGAAAAAAAAAAGACATTCTATAATAAAGACATCTGCACCGGAATGTATATGGCAGCACAATTCACAATTGCAAAGATGTGGAAACAGCCCAAGTGCTCATCAATACATGAGTGGATTAACAAAATGTGGTATGTGTTATATACCATGGAATACTACTCAACTACAAAAAGCAATGATGATCTCGCACCTCTTATATTATCCTGGTTAGAGCTGGAGCCCATCCTTTGAAGTGAGGTATCACAACAATGGAAAAACAAGCACCACATGTACTCTCCATCAAACTGATCAACACCAAAGTACTCACATGGTAGTAATATTCACTGGGTGTTGGTCAGGTGGGGTGGGTCAGGGTGCGTAAACTCACAACTAATGGAGGTGGAGAGCACTGTATGGGAGAAGGGCACACTTATAGCCCTGGCTTGGGCGAGGCAAAGGCGTTACATGTAACCCATGTTTGTACCTACATAATACTCTGAAATAAAAAAAAAGAACTAATTTCTCAAAGTATATGACGGATTTCCCAAAAGATCTCAATAAGACAATGAAGAAATATGAGTATCAAAGTACAGACTAATATTTGTTGCAATTTCATACATTAAATATAAAATACAATAATTTAATTAAAATATTTAAATGAATCTTATAAAATGTCGAAATAATTAACTAAAGTACAAAAGTCTCCACCAAAGAAAGAACAGCTTGTTGTTGTTTTTTTTTTTTTTTTTTTGGTTCACATCTTGCCAAACAGTAATCTAACTGAATTTCATTAATGAATGCTTTTTGCTGAATTGACTGAATTAATTATTGTTTGGCCTGTTTGAGACAAGACTCAAGGACTTGACTACATTGCATTGATGATAGTATCTACACTATGGTTTTTTGAAATTAACATCACACTGAGATGACAGGAATTAACATGATAACATATAAAAAATGAGGACATATAAACAAAAAAGCCCCTATTATAAGAAAAGTTCTTCTTACCAAGTCCATCCAGTAAGTACCTTAATCTACAGGTTTAACCAAGAGTAGTTAATAAACCAGGCTGAGATGGTTGCTATTATGAAATCTGAGGGCAGTGTTTCCATCTGCATGGTGTTTTATTACCTTGAATTATGTTCATGGGTGAAGTCAAAGAGGAATCCATGTGTTTGCCTCCCTTTCATCCCTCCAACTCTCTCCATCCCTATTCCCACCTGCAAAGGTCCCACTGCCAGGCAGTTGGGAGAGTTGACCTAAAGTTATATTTCTGACATTGAGGGAGGAAAGGCAACCACATAAAAGAATCAGAGGTGCCAGGTGTCTCTGAGATCACCTGAGAAGAAAGGCATCTGGCTCTGAAACTGTTAGCCTCAAGTGACGTCTGATGGAAACCCCAGGTTAACAGCTGTGAGCCTTCATTAGAGAACCTCTGGGGATCACAGAGGTGAGCACACATATTAGCAAGTAGAGTCTTGCTTGAGGACAAATTAAGTTGTGGAATCTTGCAAGTTCCCCAGTGGTCTCCCCCTGCAAAACTTTATGAAGCAATGTATGCAATTCTGAGTCCTCCAGACTTTAGGACTTCATATTATTGTGGAGATGTGATTATACTTAGCCTATATTTTTCTTCCAAATTCCTATTCATTATACCCTGCTATTGTCCTCATTCTTGGAAACCATAAATTTATTCTTTCCCTGTAGTTTTGGATTTTAAATAGCCCCCACCACTTGGTTATTGCTTATTCATGTTGTGTTTACTTAGCTTTGCTTCTTCTAAGTCACTCTCATTATTGCCTTAATCAGGGCCCTTGTGCTCCTGTGAATCACCTTCCTACTAATGTCATCACTGGTAGTAAAGTGCCAGAGCTCAGGGATAATTATTGTTTTACATTTATATTATTGCTGTTTTGCATTTTTATAACCTCCTTCTTCATATGATATTTTATTCACAGTAAATTTCTTCTGGTGATTCTCATTAACCATATTAAAGAAATACGAGTGTTGCAAAATGAAATGCAAGAAGGAGTCTTACAAATTACTTGACTTTATTTCTTATTTTCAGATGAGGAAACTGAATCCACAAAAGGTTGACTAAATTGCCCAAAGGCACTTGTTTGTAGCAGAGCCAAAAATAAAGAAAAATTTTTCTGACCTGGCCACCACAAATTAATTTTTGAAATAAGGCAAGATATAAATGCATAAATAAATACATACATTCGTTACTAAGCAAATTATGACTCACAATCTTGAGCAACAGCTGTACAACTGTGGCTACTTCTGGCTGAAAAAGACGTTAAAAAGATCGTCTGAGGACAGCTGTTACCTGAGTTTGTCCACTCTGGGTACAAGAGGCTTGATGGGTGATTTCTGCCAGTTAGAGATGTATATCCATAACATAGCTCAGTATGAGGGGCAGAATGGAGAATCTAACTTTAAGGATGGCCAGACTGAGTTCCTGCTGGATTCCAGGCACCCTGTCCTGGGTTGCCTTCCTAAAGCAGAGCTTTTAATGCTATACGTGAATAGTGAGAATTGAGTGTACTGACTTGGCAATTGCTAGTGATTTAGCCACTGAAAACCTGCTTTCTCCTCTCCAAAAGGGCCACAGTGATACTTACCTCCTGAGATTGCTCTGAGGATTAAATTCTATACCATTTGGAAAGCCCATGTCATTCGTTGCCATAGCCCATCCGACACTTCACTTGCCCCCTTCCTGAACCCCCTTAACTGACATCTTATACTGGTGATTTTTAAACTTTGCATATTCATACTCTAAACAATCATTACTGGTAACATATTTTATCTTTGCTGGAATCTCTGAAGCCTCACAGATTTACAGAACTTGTCTTGTTAGATGCTGTGAAAGTTATAGGATTAATTTCTGTGTAATTCAATAAAAGCAATGTCAAGTAAATGTTTGTCTTATTCCTGAGAGCTTTCTCTTAATGATAACTTGATCAATGATGATTGTTTCTAGTTAGAATTCTGCCAATTTTTCAGTCCTCGCATTTGACTAGAATGACTTTTTTCTTCTTTGGGGGCAGTTCTGAACCTTCTATTTCAATGGGAGCAATTCTGGCTGATGAGTGACAGATGTGCATCTGAGAGCAGATAAGGGGAAAATAATGACTCAACTCCTAAAAATCCCTGAAGATGAAACTAGATATAAAGTTAAAATAAAGAGCAATTTCCTACCCACCATTCCACAGAGAACGGATTTGTGACATATTAATATCTGGCTGAACTCTTAGTAGCAGCTGATTTCAGGAAATGTAAAGCCAGAGAGATTCAGGTTGAAGGACCTGGAGGATAGTTTAGTAAGTGGCATAAAAGAAATATGATCAGACAGAATTCTATCCAACTCAATAATTTTTCATGCCTTATAAGTTTTTTCAAAAAATTCTGTTTTTCCAAAGTGACCTTGAACAGTGGGGTCAAATGGTCACACATATATGGTTATATTTCCTTTTAGATCTAGTAATTTTCTTGAGTTATTGCACATTAAGGTCTATTTTTCCCTAGAGAAAAATGGGGATCAGGAAATTTAAAAAGCATACCCACAGTGAGTTTGAATTGCGTTCAATTGATCAGCAATTGATTATAAAGATTCCTTTGTACATTTTTAACTTCGCAGGTATTTAATAGATAATACAATGAACATTACGTTACATTCAAATATACACATGTGAGTAGCAAAACATATTCTGTAGGACTTTTACTATTGTAAACTGCGAATGCAATGACTTTTATCATTGATGAAGCCTTAACTTCTGTTGAGACAGCTAATTTGGACAAATTAGGATTTTAAATTTGAATGTAAGCAAAGAGAATGGTTTGGTGGATATGAAGCTATGGATCGATCAATGGAAAACAAAGGGTCTTGGCATGATGTATACTTACGTGTTTATGTGTATGTATGTGTACAGAACAAAGGAGAGAATGAGCTCCTAGAATAATGGAATGAATGACATGGGAATCGTGGCAGTAATCAAAGAGGGAGATACAGCCAGACGCAGCATGGAAATTGCAAAGTTGAACCTGGAAAACAAGTGTCCAATAAGAAAACTTTTAATATAGAATATTTTTGTAGGACTCCTTAATATTTTTACAGTGAAGTGGTATCAACTATTTATGCCATTTGGAACTCTGGCCACGGTCACAGTAGAACATTGGTATTTCTTTGTTCTGAGCCCTTTGGAAGATATTTGAAAGTTCTCTTAGATTATAGTCCTGCCGGCTATTCTAGGCTAATATTTAGGTTATTAAGTATGAAATGTCCAACTTCCTCAAGTATCAAGTTTGACAGTTGCTATTTCTGACATTTCACTTCACGACACTTCATGTTTTATTTTTGTTATGAAGGTATATACTCAGTCTTTCAAATGCAGTTTGGCTTGTGATTATCTTTCACATTTTTTTAAAGTAATTTTTGTGAAACCATAGATAAGTCAAAAATTATTATTTTCTTTTTTTGATCATATTATTTATTTAGAGCTCAATTATGTAAACATGTAATAAGTAATATTGAAATATATAGCATTTAAAAAAACTATTTTTTTTTAAAGATACTGTGTGAATACATAGAAAAGAGTCTGGAAGAAACCTCACTCACTTGATAATAACAGTGGTTGGGAAAGAGGTGACGGGAGGTTTGGGAACAGGTATAAGTGAACAGTCAAAGGGTACTTTATTTGTAATATTTCAATTTTTTAATGGAGTATATATTCATATTATTTAGTATAATTAAAATTATTTCAAAATTTAAAGGAGGTTATATTTCATACTTATAAAGCATTGAAATTCTATT
>CAUYRT010087784.1:0-91422 GCA_963574885.1 Lepilemur ruficaudatus | reverse complement strand
ATTGTTTCTCCATGCCCAAATATTAACTGGCACTTGCTAAATTAGCAGACCCAGCTGGAGGGACCAGGAGGACTCATTAAAGCTGACGATTTGTAGGAAAGCGAAATGCATGGAAGAGGCAGTCCCAGTGAGCAGGATGCCCAGCTCAAGTCAGAAGGCCTGGATTTAAATCTCTGTTCCGTCATATTCTAGTACTTGGATTAGTCTGAACCTCAATTCCTTGTTAAAAACTGTGGTCATAATAGCTGCAAAGATCACAGGGTTAGGATGAGAATTGCCTGGGACAAGGCAGATGAACGCATCTAGAAATCGGGTGTTGTGCAGATGTAAGATAGTATTTCCATTATCCAGATGATTAATATACAATACCGAGTACAGAAGAAAACAAAAGTTTCCCGGCTGGAATGATCAGAATGACTGTTTTCCCTGATCAGATTTGCTGCCCAATTAATTTACTGTCCCTGCTCGCTGTGCGTCTGAGAAAGCCCAAGAACGCATGAGCAGACGGGGCAGCGAATCCAGGCGATAATCCAGATTCAGGCAAAAGAGTTCTTTTGTTTGATATATCAGATATTGCAACAAAGGCGGCCGGCGGGGAAGGGGGGGCTGGAATGACAGTGAGGGTGAGTCTTCCAGGTCCTACATTGTGCACATCTGTAGTCGACTTGGGAGGGTGACAGGGGCCCTGGGTGGGCGGGACAGCTCCCCCCTCTGCCCAGGCACCGGGCCAGCGCCTGTTCTGTTTGGATGCCCTTGGCATGTCCATGTGTCCTTCTCCCTCTTTCCCTCCTAGCGTCTCTCTCTGATCCCCTCTCCCTGTCTCTTGTCTTCTGAATCGAATTGTCTCTTCCTACCTGCTTGTCTGTCCCTGTCTCTCTCTGACTCTCTTCTCTGAACCTCTCCATCTTTCTCTTGCTGGGAGTTTCGACCCCTCTCTCGCTCTCCGTCCATCTGTTTGGCTCCGTCTCCGGTTTCTCTCCTGCTCTCTCCACCTGTTTCCTTCCCTCTCTTTCTTTCTCGACCTTTGTTCCCCGGCCTCTCTCTTCCTCCCTCTCTCTGTGTTTGTCACCGTCTGCCTGTCCCTGCTGCGCTCTCAGGCACCGAAAGCCGCTGCCCACTCTTACAAAATCCGCTTCACTGTTCCTCGGTGACCAATTTTCTTTCCTGCGGTTAGAAAGTAGCTCAGGCCTTAACCCATTTCCTCTGGCGTATCCAAATTAATTAGGTGAGACCAGGCTCGCACATTTCAGAATTAGAATAATATTTATCGCGCACCCTGGAGAGAAGGGGTTGGAAGACGGAGAGGAACCGGAGCAAGGAGGTCGGTTACGAAGCTGAGGAGAGCAGCGGGAGCTGGCAGAGGGGCTGGCTGGCGCCTGAGCCACGCACGGGGTCTGGGGATGAGGGTCGCCTTCCCAGGTGCCAGAGGGCACTGGGAAAGGAGAGGTCGTGGGGCATGGTCAGGAGGAGGTGGGGGATCAGGGCCATTGCCCTGGCCCCTGTCCCTAGGTAGCCCATGGGGCAGCCCTCTCTTGAGAAACACCTTTTCTTTCACATCACCCCCCGCTTGGTGGCTGTGCTGCCCAGCTCAGCCCAGCCCACGGGCATCTGAAGCCCTCCCCCAGAAGAGGATGCATCCTAGGGTCCAAGCCTTTCTGCTTTCTTTAGGTGACCTAGAGACAGGAGGAGATAGCCTTGCTGGAACCATCAGTTCAAACCCATTCTCTGGCAGGAAAGCAGACCTGTGCACACATGGAATGCCCTAAGCCCGATGGTCTTCAGGAAGGTGGCTGTCCAGCAGGGCCTCAGACAGTGCCAGTTTCCTGCAGCGCTTCTCGGGAGATGGGCACCGAGAGTCTCCTCAGCCTGGGATAGGGAAGCTTGGTTTGAAAAATGCCTTTCTGCTGGATCTTCCTTGGCCAGTCTACTCTGGAACTGCCATTTAAACTGTCAAGTGGGCAAAAGTTTGCCGGGCAGAATACCCCTCAAGGCTGCGGCAAGGACCACCATCATTCCCTTTCTCTGCTTATGCAATGTCTGGGTAACGTGCCAAGACCTGAGGATGCAGTGATGACCCAAACTGACAAGGTCCCCCCCCTCCTTTGGGACACTCATTGCAGTGTCCAGACCCACTGTGTCCCTACAGCCCAGCCCAAGGCTCAGCAGGTCTTTGTGGAACCAGATTGCATCGAGGGTTAAACACTTACTTCATCGAGCACTGTGTGGATGTAAATCAGGCTTTCTCAACCTCACCTCTGTTGACGTGTTGGGTTTGATAATTCTTTGGCTGTTCTGTGAGTTACAGGATGTTGAGCAGCACCCCTGGCCTCTGCCCACTAGATGCCATAGCACCGCCCTTCTCAGTTATGACAACCAATCAAAAATGTCTTTGGACATCACCACACGTGCTCCAGGGGGACAGAATCACTCTGGTTGAGAACCAGCGACGTAGATTTAGTCTTGGCTTACCAAAGGCAACGGATTTAAGCACATGACTCCATGCTCTTTCACAGGTGCCAGAGAAGTAAGAGTCTGTATAAGAACTTGGGAGGCAAGAAAAAGAAAAAAAAATAATAGAAAATTTTTTTGGTAATGGCTTTATTGAGATGTAATTTATCTACCATGAAATCCATACTTTAATTTTAAAGTGCATAAGTCAATGGTTTTTGTGTATTCACAGAGCTGTGCAGCTATCACTGATATCTGATTTTAGAACATCTTCTTCCTCCCCAAAAGAAACCCCGCATGGTCACTCTCCCCATCTGCCCCTCCCCGTTGCCTAGCTGGCACTTTGTATACATGTGGTCTTTTGTGTCTAGTTTCTTTCACTTAGCACGATGTTTTCAGGGTTCATCCGTGTCATAGCATGTATCAGTATGTCTTTCCTTTTTGTGACTGAATAATAGACATACGTTTTCATTTCTCTTGGGAGTACCTAGGAGTAGAATTGCTGGATCATCTGTTAACCCTGTGTTTAACATTTTAAGAAGCTGCTGAACTGTTTGTCAAAGGGGCAGTATGATTTTTCATCCCCGTCAGCAGTGTACAAAGGCTCCATTTCCCTCCATCCTCGCCAACACCTGGTATCGTGCAGCTTTTCGGTTATAGCTATCCCAGTGTGTACGAGGGGATGTCTCAGTGTGATTTTGGTTTGCATTTTCCTAATGCCTGATGCTGCTGGACTACTTGTCCTGTCTACTTTCTTTGGAGACATGCCTGTTTAAATCCTTTGCCCATTTTAAAATTGAGCTGTTTGTTTTGTCATTCTTATTGTTGAGTTATAAGGTTTATTTATATATTCTGAATACAAGTCTCTTACCAGATACATATTTCACAATATTTTCTCCCATTCCGTGGGTTACCTTTAATTTTCTCAGTGTTGCTCTCTGATGCAGATTCTTAGTTTATTTGTGTCGTCGCTGTTGCTTGTGCTCTCAGTGTCGTATCCTAGAAACCGTTGTCAAATCTGAGGTCACAAAGATATACTCCTACATTTTCTTCTAAGTTTCCTAGTTTAGGACTAATATTTAGGTGTACGTTCCATTTTGAGTTAATTTTTTGCATGGTGTGAGGTACGGATCCAACTTCATTCTCTTGCATGTGCGTATCCAGTTGTCCCAGGACCATTTGTGCGAGAAACTACTCTTTCTCCATTGAGTGATCTTGGCCCCCTTATTGAAAATCAATTGAACGTAGGTGTCTGAGTTTGTAACGCACAACTCACCATTTTCTTATCGTAGAATGATGGTAGGAAAGCGTCTTTGATGATCGCAAGTGAAGAAATCAAGGTAACTTTCACGGATGCCTCATTAAACATACATAAAGTTATCAAATTTTAGCATTGAAAGGGATCTCAGAGGTCATATTAGTTTAAACCCTTTGTTTTGTTGATGGGGAAACGTATTAAATTTCAGTTTTTGTGGTTAACAAATCTGTCCAAAGGTTTCCGGCTAATCAGTGGAAGAGCTGGGATTGAAATTCAAATCTCTTGACTTGCTGGGGCAACAAGTTTTTCTTACTCCCAGGTCCTGAATGTCAGCTATCTGGACCTGGATGCCAGGTCTGCCTGGATTTCCTTTACCAAACCTGTGCATTTCTGCCTCCTTCACGACTGCTTGTTCCACGGACGTGAGCAGGCGTGGCAGCATGTGTGTCTGCTCCTTCTTTTACAGGCTGAGAGAAAAGAAAGCCAGTGAAGGGAAAGCATTTGGAAAATCTGAAATTGCAGTATAAATGCCACTAAATGATAAGATTGTCAGCTTGGTGCTCTTTTCCTGGGAAGGTTTAGCATGTCGGAGGCGGTATAATGGAAGGAGACAGTTCACTCTCAGACATGTTTTTAAACTGCCGTGGTTGTCACTTTCCAAGGGGACAGAGTCTCACAGTTGGACTCCCGGTGCAAAACAAGCTTTGGGATGAGCTGGGCATGGCCGGATTTCAGGTGGGCACTCACTCTTCAGAGATATCTGGGGGAGATGGAAGAGTCCTTAACGGGCTTGTGCAAAACAGGGGTGCGCTGAGAACTGGGGACCTGGCCCTGCAACAACAGTATCCAGGTGTGGTTTCCTGTGGCTTGTCCACACTCACCTGTGCGTCCTTAGAGGATCCTTACGAGTTTCACTTTGCATTGCCCGTGTGTATAACATGCCACACCCACAGGGGGGTCCCATTTGAAACCAGGTGGGGGAGTGATTCTCCCTAAATTGTGAGCCCCTAGATGGCAGGAATTGGGTCCTGTTTGTCTCTGTCTCTGCAGTGACCAATGTTTGCTGAGTCCTCAGCAATGCCTGTTTGGTTGTGGTGCTAGGTATTGCATAAGTAAAATCCGCTCTCTCTGGGTAACTAGCAGGGTGCTGGGTTTCTCCAGCTATGGCAAGGTCTTTGCCTGCCTCTCTTTCTCCCTGTGTTTGCAGCTGTTCCCTCCTCCAAACTCCAGTTGCCTTCACTGTTCTGCACCATCCATGTGTTGATTTTTATCTTTTTATCTGTACATCCTGTCTTTGCAGTTAAGTCACACCTTTCGCTGATGGCAGGAGCTGTATGTTGTTCTTACCTGTGTCTCCAGTATCTAGTGACCGCTACTTGGTGTGTGTTTGGGGATGGGGTGGTGGTCCTCTGGTATTAGTAATCTGCTGCTGAATTTGAGGCCAGAAGTGTCAGCCCTCACTGGGATGACATTCCACCGGCCAGCTGCTATGGATATGTGCCTGGCATAGGTAGGCATTTGGGGAGCCAGGGTTTTGAAAGGGCTCAGCGTTCACTGATGCGAAGTGAATTACAAAAGAAACTATAGTCACAGCCTTTTAGTGTCTGTCCCCCCAGGCATGATAACCTGTGCCCTGTGTCCCCCTGCTGTGACCAGCCCCCGATAAAGCTGTGACTATTGAGAACTGAACACTCTGTCTCTGTCTCCTCCTGTATGTCCGTAAATCAAAGGGCCCACGATAGGAAGCAGGCTCCCTTTGTGGTTGTGCACACCTGCTCGGTAAATCTCACTGTGTGATCTCCTCCTTGTTTAGGGCTCTGGCTGACATCTTAAGACAACAGGGACCAATCCCCATAGCACACTGTGAAAGAGAAACTATCTCGGCTATCGATACCTCTCCCAAAGAGAACACGCCGGTCAGATCATCCTCCAAAAACCACTACACCCCCGTGCGTACGGCCAAGCAGACTCCAGGTAAGTGAGAGCTCAGTACCTTGAAGTTTTGCTGAGGCTGGTGAGATGTTTCTGCTCCTGTGGGGCAGGTCATGGACCATGGTACAGCAAGGGACTCCTTGATGGACAGGCAGGCTTGTGGAAGAGTTTGGGGACTGTATCCCTGGGGACAGTGTGGAACTGGAGAGACTGCTGCCAGTCAGTGTCTGGGTTGGACCACGGCTGACAAGTTCAAGCATGTGTGAGTTAGTGAGTGGCTGGTATAATTTTCTTAGCAGAAGGGGAGCTTGCAGCAGCATGGCAGGGTACGGTCACCCCTTCTCCCATGTGGTGGGAAGGTTTAGGCTGCCTAGGATGGTAGATGTGTCACAGGAAATTACTGCACCCAGAGGTAGAGCCTGCTCGACCACTGGAATTTCAAAAAGCACTTCCTGGGGGTGGGAATTAAGCTTGTATTTTCGGTTGACCGTTTTCCTGTGATCTGTAGAGTCCCTGGATGTGTGATGAGTTGCCATTTGATAATGATGTGCCTTCTACTTCTTTACTTGATCATCGCTATAGCACTGTGAAAGAAACAGCAGGGCCTGTTGTCCTTGTCTTACGGATTAATAAATGAAGCTCGAGGAAATTTAGTGACTTGAACAAGGTCACCGAGGTGTTAATAATAGTAAAAACATCAGTGACAACAGCAATATAACCTAAATATTTATTGGGATCTTGTTCTGTGCCAAGAGTTAATGCTGAGCATTTTACATGTATTTTCTTATTTATTCTTCACAGCAAGCTTAGAAGTGCTTATATTATCCCCATTTTATATGAGGAATAGGAAAGTTAAAGAGCTTTCCCAAGGTCACAGAGTAAGAGAGAAAACCAGGATTCAAACCAGGGCAAATAGTTAACAACAGTCAGGGCTGGAAAACCCACTCGAGGACGTGAATCCCAAATATCTGAGTACGCAGTCTCCTCACAAGTACAGCTCGGGAAGTCGTATCTCACCGTGAGCAGTACAGACAGCCTAGCGCCGGTCCCAACCCTGGCGACAGCTTCTGCTTTGATGCTTGGATCTGAAATCTTCACATCTGTCACCTCTGCAGTTTTTAGGGAGATGGGCTACATCTGAGGTCCCTAACTTCCGGGCCACAGACTGGTATTGGGCCTCGGCCCCGTTAGGGACTGGGCCACAGAGCTCCGCTGCCCCTGCCCCTCCCCCATCCGTGGAAACATTGTCTTCCATGAAACTGGCCCCTGGTGCCAAAAAGGTTGGGAACTGCTGGGCTATATGATCTGAACTAAACCTGCAATAAGGCTATACAACCTCTCGCTGGCTTGTGTGTGCCTCACATCCAAACCTGTAGCAAAGGTACTGCTGAGATCCAATGTATTTTCCATTCACTCTTTAATTTTCTTAAATTTATTAAGTCAGAAACCACATATTTGCTTTTAAGATAGTAGTCATAAATCTTTTGAGACTCTAACAAAAGCTGAGGGCATTCTCCCCGAAATATACATACATATGCATATAAATACACACATGCATCCGACAGTTTGCGTAGGGTTTAGGGGATTCATAGACTTCTCCACAGTTAGAAATCCCCCGTGCAAAGGTAAAGACGAGGGCTCCGCCTTTGCGAAAAGTCTAAGAGCGTTTTCAGCTTTTGTACCACGGGTCCTTACAGCATAAGCACTAGAAGGAGTCTTGGCAAGAACTTCTGGCGCAGTGGTCACCTACCTGACTGCACTGTAGAATACCTGGCGGGCTCCTAAAAACACTGATGCCTGGGCTCCACAGATTAACCGGAATTCCTAGGGATTGTGCCTGCGTCACATGAGTGTTTTTAACAACGTCCCCAAGATGATTCTAACACACAGCCAGAGTGAAGAATCATGGGGCCAGAGGATCCCTTCATTTTGGGAGTGAAGACCCTGAAAGCCTATGCCGATGGTTCTCCAACTTGGCTGCACCTGGGAACACCTGAGGTGTTTTAAAAATTAAAGCTCCCTGGGCCCCATCCCCAGAGATCGTGAATTAATTGATGTGGGGGTGTGACCTGAGAATGGGGCAAGAATGTAAAGCTTACCGGGTGATTTAATGTGCAGTGAAGTTGGGGAGTCACTGGGCTGTGGAAATCGCATAAAGGCATTGGTGTAACTGACCCTTATTCTCACTGGTCACTGTTCCATCTCACCTTGGTATTACGGCCAGCCTTATGTAGGGTTTTCCGGTTTTCCCCAAGATGCATCATTTGAAGTCAGTCTCCTCCAGAGCCTTGTTGTGACTCTGAAACTTCAGTGCACTCTGGCACGAAAAGCACCTCTGGTTGTTTATTCTCACCCCTCCGAGTTTTCTCTGTCTCATCACAAGTGAGCTAGTTCCCCACCACTGAATCCAGACCCAGTCCACTGATTAGGTGGACAGCCTTGATTCACCCTTAAACACGCTTCACTGAGCAGGAAGATTTGTCATTTCTTCTGGTTTCTATAGGCATCCTTTCTTCCAGCGAGCTAAGAAAGCAAGCTGACGGTTATATGATTCACTTCTATGTTTCAAGAAGCCCCCCCCCGCCTTCTTTCTCAAATTGGAACTCTCCACTATGTGTTTAGAGATGGGAATTGTTTCCTGGCCCCAGAAAGCATTTTCAGTGGTGACACGTAAATTTAAAAGCAATTTCATCACAAGCCACAACTTATACAGTTCATAATGGACATGACGCTTTTCCAAATAGCTGATATCTTTTGCCACAAAGTATTGCAATTTGAGCAGTTCTGTTTAAACTTAAACAGAACTCTGGGTAAGTGTTCAAAGTGGGAATTTACTGTGATTGTGCCACTCATCGAATCAATAAACCACTGATTGCAGGAGTAAGGTGGCAAGAGTTGTTCGGGGATGTTAAGGAAGAGATCTAGACATACCAGGAGTCAGAGCATGTGGGTAGCTTTGCTCCTCGAAATGCTGTTGGTGGCCGGCTGCATCAGCGCCACCTGACAGCTCGTGAGCAATGCAGACCCTCAGGCTCCACCTCACCCACTGAAGGAGAAATGTATTCTGGCAAAATCAATTAGCAGTTAAAGTTTGGGAAGCACTGGGAGAGTGTGGCCCCTGAGCTATATCCTCTTCGGTTTGTTCTTTGGCCCTGTTTTTTGCTACATATGTGATCTGGGGCAAGTTCCTTTGCGTTTTTGAGTTTCTTCGTCTGCCCTTGAGGCTAATAGTACCTGTGGCCTAGAGATGTTTTAAAGGTATATTGAGTTAAACCAAGTAAAGCACTTAAAACAGGTCTCAATCTGTAGCAAATACTGTTACCCATGACCAGGCTGTGGAAGCCTATCCACAACTCCTGGAAAGTGAATCAAATGAATGAGAGAATCAAAGGCAATGCGCTAGTGTCCTCAGACCAGGCAGGGTGCGCGATTGTGTCTGGGATGCAGGCTGCGGCCCCACCCCTTCCTGTGTGTGGCTCCTGCTCCAGCCACGTCATCTGGGAGTGAACATGGGTCATGGGGCTCAATTAGGGTTTTGGGCTTTGAAAATACATGCTTGTTTGGCTAAGAAAGTGGATGAGGCTCCTACAGTAATAATAATAAAAACAATGATAACACAGTACCATACCCTGAGCACTTACTGTATGCTGGGCACTCTGCTAGGCACTTTATGTATAGCAGAGAATGGATCCTGCAATATTTCTTAGATGTGGAAGCTCCTAATCACACATAACAGAAAAGTCCTCTTCCCTTCTGTAAGAGCCTTTTACCCTAACTTTTCCAGCAAGCCTCTTTCCAACTTTAAAGGGAGCTCTAAAACGGACCCTTAGTTTGAACACTGAAAACCAGTGAAGCCTGCTTTCATCCCCCACCCCTCAAATCTGGCTGCCTGCAGACCCTTTTGCTGTTCCGAGTGTGGCCCGTGGCTCAGCGGCGGCTACATCCCGTGGGAGCTTGTTAGACATGCAGAACCCTGGGCCTTTCCCCAGACCTGCTAAGCCAGAAGCTGCCTTTTGATAGGATCCGTGGAGGATTTTCACACACGTTAAAGTTGAAGAAGACCCCACTAGCACAGTGATTCTCAGCCCTGGCCACACATTGGAATCGTGGGGAGAATTCTGAAAATACTAATGCCTGACCCCCACCCTAAAGATTCTGATTTCATTGCTCTGCAGTAGGATCTGCACATTGATATTTTAAAAACATACAAACAAACGAAAAACTCCCCACCTAGTTTTCACGTCCAATAAACATCGAGAACTGAGCTCTGGAGGGAAAATAAGGGAAACATCCTTTGAAGGCTGTAGAGTGTGGGTTCACATCAAGACCCGCGAGATCGAGCCTGGCCGGTCTGAGGTCCCGGGCTGCAGTGATATGTCTTCTCCATGGCAGGTGGGGCCGGAGGGAGTGGAGGACTCAGGCTCGTCCGAGGGAGGGGAAGTGTCAGTGTGCAGCTATGAATGGAGACGCCCGGGCAGAAGCAGGCACCAGTAGAAATATCATAATTGTTTAGAGGATGAAATGGAACCTTCAGGAGATGCACCGCCTCTAGCGTTGCAGGGCCCCCTCCCCTACCCCAGCTCAGCATCCCAGAGGCTGACTGTGAGCTTGGTCTTCATGCATGGGGAGGAGGGGAGACCTAGCATATTTGCCTGGCCTCATCCATGCCTAAAGAGCCTGTCTCGCGATACCTAGGGAAGAGTGGGGTACCCATCCCTAGCAGTAGCGATGAAATCGTGTTAGGGTGCTAGCATTTTCGATACCTAACTTCACATTATCAAGAGTGGCATCAGCTGGAGGCAGTAAATATTCATGCCCCATCTACACACCACTGTGAGCTGTATAAATGAGCAATCAGTCATCCTGCCAGTTGTCAAAGCCATACTCTTTAATGGCAGACTACAGGGGCCATGACTCTTTTAAGCTCCATGGAGAATGAAAGCTGCGCAGATGACAGGAGCGCTTTGCCGCAGCCCCTGAGGCCCCCGTCCCTCCCCCGCTGGCCTCGGCTCCTCCTGCAACGTTCCGCGTCCCTCGATGGGGTCCAAACACACTGGTCTTTACTGTCCCTCCACATGCCATGAGATATTTTCCTCTCTCTGTTCCCATGGCCCCAAATTGTCCAGCACGAGAATCTGTGCCGTGAAATTTAATGCTCAAGTGGCATTATTTCAGAGAGGCCTTTCCTAACCTCCTCATCTGTTCTGTCTCCTGCTCTGCTTTCTTCAGAGCACTGACATCCTCTAACAAGGTATGTTTGTTGGTTCATCTGTTTATCGTCCCTGCCCAATCAGAACGTAAGCTCTATGTAGGCAAGGGTTGTATCTTTCTACTGTTGCCATGTCCCGGAACCGAGAGCGTTGCTCAAGATGCTGATTGCTCAGTGACTGTTTGTCCAGGGAATGAATGAAGGACGACACAGTCCTTTATGTGCATTGGCTACGTGCTGAAGGGCTCCTGTCAAGGCTTCATGCCTATCTGGTGGCCCTCTCTGTAATGTAAGTGTGCAGTCCGTCATTTGAACAGCCCCATAGGCCGGTCTCTGGGTGGCTGTCTGAGCTGGGAGGCCCTGGTTTCCAGAGCCCACACTTTTCACCAAGCCCCTGGCCTCTCTCCCCCTGTCTGGGGCTGACCCAGAACTCTGTGGCTCACTGCAGCCAGGGGCTGGGGGCTTCATTGCTGTGGCTGGGCTCATAGAGGCCATAGCCCAGGGCACCCTTCCCACTCTGTTCACCTTGCCACGGGTAGGGGCCTTGGAAGTCCAGGCAACCCAGAGTCCCTGCCTCCAGGGACAGGTTTAGTGCTGCCCATGAAGCCAGAAACCTGGGCCATGCGTCTGAGCTCTGGGAAAATTCTAGCGGACCTCAGCCTCTCATAGGAAATGGGACTTATCTTTTCTCAGCCATTCCCAAGGCAACAGAACTGTTTGTTCCAGAGCAGGCTGAGACGATAGCCTCACGATATTTTGGAGCTCTACAGGGATGGCGAGATCAGCCTGTCCAACCTGTACTTGGCCTGTGAGGAAACTGAGGCACACAAGTGTCACCTAGGTATAAATGTAAAGTGACCAGAGCAACATCTGACACCAGGGGAATAGTATCTCAAGGCTGCAGTCTCCATGTGTGGTTCCCCAGCCACATGTGGCTGTTGAGCACTAATTATTAAAATTAACTGTACCAATTTCTTTTTATTTTTAATGTGACTACTAAAAATGTGAAAATACCTATGTGGCTCACATCTGTGATCCACATTTTATCACATTGGACAGCACTGATTTAAATGTTAGAGGTATTCAGTGTCCACTTGAGTTCAAGTTTCAGCTGTGAACAGAACAAAGCCTCTGCCTTCATGGAGCTTACTGGGTATGGGAGGAGACAGAAAGTTAGCACGTAAATAACTTCAGACAGTGATGAATGCACGGAACACCACCAGGCAGGGGAAGTGGCAGAAAAACTCTGGGAGGAGGGAGTTGCCTTTGGTAGTGTGGTCCTACCAGGTGGCATCTGAGCTGGTACCTGCTGGATGAGGAGGACCCAGCCACAGAGGGAGGAAGAACATTCCAGGCAGAGGGAACAGCAAATGCAAAGGCCCCGAGGCAGAAGCACACCCGGCGTGTTCAAGGAACACAAGAAAGCCGGCGCAGTTCTGTGGGGAAGGAAGGAGCCAGTGTCTGTGATGAGAACAGAGGGGTAGACACGGGCCAGTCAGGCAGGGTCTTGGAGGTCACAGTGAAGAGTGTGGATTTTATTTAAGTGTGATGATCTGATTTCCGTTTTCTGACCGTCGACTAGTGGAAACAGGCTCTGTTAAGGGAAACAATCAGCTTTCTAATCACAAGGTGGGTTAATGCAAGAACTTTCTCTGCCTGCTTTCTTCGCAGGAAGACACCCTCCTACAAAGGGGGCCGGGTGAGGCAGTAATGGCCTGTGAGCTTCAGAATCAGACAAACTGAGCTTAGACAGCCTGGACATGAGTCCTGGGCCCTTAAACAGGGGTTGGCAAACTTTTTCTGAAAAGGGCCAGATTGTAAATGTTTTAGGCTCTGCGGACCATAAGGTCTGTGTGGCAACTACCTACTTCTGCCCCTGTAGCACAAAAGTAGCCACAGGTAAGTGAGCCAGCGGACGTGGCCTGTTTCCATAAAACAGGCAGCGGGCAGGGTTTGGCCTGTGGGCTCTGGTTTGTCAACCCCTGCTCTTAACCTCTCCCTGAAAGCCACAGCCACCTTCCATGTGACATTTCCTCCAAGTGTAATGTGACTAGAGACGTACCCCTCCCCGGGACCCTGTAGGGCAGTCAGTGAGCACAGAGCATGTGCCCGGGAGGTGCTCCGTCAGCACTGGGCACCATTTCCCCTCTTCCCTTTCCTGAGACTCTGGCTGGGGTGCTGCTCTTCACTCCCAGTTTACAGCTGGTTGAACCGGGGTATACAAGGGTTGATGACTAAACCACATCATAGCAGGGGCTGGGGTCTCTAGGGTGTGCCTGGGCCTTGGTTCTTCTCAGCCCTGACCTTCTTGGTGTTTTCTTCTCTCACTTGGGTGATGATGTTGCAAACATGCTTATCAAATTTACGGCTGACACATCACTAAGGGGCATGGCCAGCACCCCCCAGGGGGATGGCAGATTCGGGATTCAAGGTGTCTTGGAGGGTGCAGATGCCCCACAGTCTCATTTAGCAAGACCCTTTTGCTGCCCAAGGCTCACCCTTGGATCCTGTTCACCGCTGGCCAACAGATACCTTGCCCCCTTGACATCCGCCCTGTCCTCCGGCACCCTTCTCTGCTAACTCTGCTCCTCCAGCGTGGTGGTATGCTCAGCTCCCACACCCTCACCTGGAAGGATGAGCCCACCTTCCATTTCATACCGTCCCCCCTACCCCATCTCTCCCTGACAGCCACCTTTGCAAAACGTGGCTTTGCAAAACGTCCACACCTGCTGCGTCCCCACCATCCTCTCTTCCTGCCTGCTCCTCAGCCTGCCCCTCCACTTCACTGCTGGGCACCCTCCCGCCCATAGCTCCGGGCGCTCCGCTCCTGATCCCTGCCTGGGGTGTCCCTGCTCTGTGCCCTGCTGGCACCCTGGGCTCCGTGTCGCTGCTGGGAGGCAGTGGGATGGGCTGATCAAGAGAGCTGGCCCGCTTTAGACCCAGCTGTGCCTTTACCTGCCCTGGGGCCTTGACCACTTAACTCTCCCTGCCTCAGTTTCCAGGTCTGTACAGGGATAATAACATGTCCCACATGTGTTATTGGGAGGGTCGACTGAGTGAGCCACCTCTAGGCTATCTGTCCTCTTTAAGGCACGTCCAGAGTCAGCCCTGCTCACCCCGTAATCCCCAGGGCCTGGCTCAGAGGCTGGCACACTTGAGCTGTCAGGTAAATATTCGCACAGTGAACAGGATGATAAAAATCCTGTATTGGGGTCGGAATACCCAGTGAGTCCTGCAGGGGAAACAGCAGGCCGTGTGAGAGAGTCCTGAGGGCTTAGCGTGGACAAACAGAGCAAGTCGGCAGCTCTGGGAACAGCTACGTCGCTAGACCTCATTGAAAGAACCTTGAATCCAGATCCAGGGAGGTGACATGCCTGCTCTTCTCGTGATACCCTGAGGTGCCATGTCCTGTTGTAGACACCCACACCCCTTGCCTGCCAGGGACAGTGACAAAGCTGCTGGCAAGCTTGAGAACCCCGTCCTTTAAGTAGTACTAATAACTGACAGTACTTTTTAAAGTGCTTTCTACATGTTGATATTTAAATCTTATAACAACCCTAGGAGGCAGCCACTATCATTCATGCCCACTTTATAGATGAGGAAACTGAAGCCCAGTGGGCATCAGAAGCTTGTCCAAAATCACACAGCCGGGAGGGGGCTGGCTGGGCCAGGCTCTGAACACAGGCAGACTGACCCTGGAGCTCAAGCCCTGAAGTCAAATTGGCCAGAGTGCAGACAGGGCACCCCTCCGGCGACGGGAAGCCTGTCCTGAGGCTGTGGGTCTGCACTCACGCCCGGTGGCCCAGGTGCATGGACCTGGGGCTCCAGGGAGGACGCCACAGGAAGACACTGCTGGCTCTTCATGAGGGCATGTGTCCTCATGATGGGAGCCCCTCAGCTCTGAGACAGATCACCTGGCCATGCAGTGAGCTACTCACTCCATGAGGATTTTAAGGGTTGGGGACAACTTGGGCGTTTGCAGCTTGAGAGGGAGGCTGACCTAGCGACTTCTAAGGTCCCATTTTTCTTAGGTCATATAGGAACAGTAGCTGGCTTTTGTTGAGGGCTGAATGTGCAGGCTCTGTGCTAGGAGCCTTCCTTGTGATATCCTCGTGTGGACACTGTCACCATCCTAGTGGACAGGAGGCCACAGTAGCATGAAGTGACAAGGCAGCCCATCCACAGGTGCACAGCTGGTTGGTGACAGCATGCAGGTCTGCCCTAGGCAGCCCGATCCAGAACTTACTGTCTTACTGGCTGCCCTTCTCTTGGGATTCTGAGACCCCAGGGTCAGAGCCCAGGCAGAGCCCATGGCCAAATCACCATTCCATTCTCAGTGCCAGACTGGTCCTGAGAGAAAGGGTTAATTCACACTTCTCAATTTCATGCCACTCAGAGAGTTCTAAGCCCCTGTGTTCCGATCCCGGGAGGTAAGTGGCTTCTCCCAGCACAGGATTGCTTTAAGAACAGGTGTGCCCAGAAACAGAGCCTTCCAGAAACAGAAGAGCTGCCCTTGCCCTGGCTGGGCTAGCCGTGCCCAACACCTCCTCCCCCCGTCCCCCAGGGTCTCGACCAGCCTGGTTGCTGCCCCGGCTTGGCCAGCTTGGCCAGCGAGGACCAGCCCCTGCTCCTCCCTCCGAGGAGGCAGCCGGAGTCGGGGGCAGGCAGAGCCTGTTCTCACCATATGGCCCAGGGAGAAAGAGTCACTCGGCTGGCCTGCTAATTACTCACCACCACACCCGGGGAGCGGGAGGATTTAGAACACGTTCTGGCTGTTCCCAAAATGAGGTGCGGGTGAGAGGGAAAGCCAAGCACCGAGGACAGGGTTAGAATTTGCAATTACCTCCGTGAGTTGGCAAAACCAAGGCACCGACAGAGCGCGGTGCAGTGACAAGAGCAGGAGGGTGCTGGGCAGGGCAAGCCCACGGTGGCGGCAGGACGCGAGGGAGAGAGGCCACGTGCCCAGCCCTCTGGCTGCAGAGTTGGGGAGCTCTCGGGGGAGGGGGAGCCCAGCTGCCATCCCAGTGGCCTTTAGGGGTCTCTTCCCCGGGGGTCTCAGCATCCATCGCCTACAGAGTAAAGGATGCTTGGGAACCAAAGACGGAGGCGGTGGCGGCATGGAGCCACCTTAACTAGATGCCATGCACCCACTGTGTGCTGAGCTCTTTGTTAGGTGCTATAGGAGCTGGAGGGAGGATAGGACGTAGTCCTGGCTTCAGGAGCTTAAATCCAAGAGCAGAAAGATGAGATGATACAAAAAGATAATTGGTCATGCAGGTGCCCCATCAAAATTATAGGCCACCAGCTTAGCACATCCAGAGAGAGGCTGCTGTGGTCAGGGTGGGCATCGCATAGTGTTTGAGGGCAGGTAGGAATTCCTGGTGAGGAGCAGGGTGAAGAGTGTTCATGGAGGATGGTAAACTGGCGCCTGCAAGAGATGCTTAAGGGACCAGAGGTTTGCAAAAGGGTACAGTGATCAATTCCTTTGGAAAGGTTGGTTGTGGCTCTTCTGTAAACAGACAGCAGTGATTAAAGAGTTGGGACAAAGGCCAGGAAGGAACTGGAACTCTGTGTACTAGTGGAGAAGGCTGCTCTGAGCAGGGGGAATTTTTTCTTTCATTAAACATATGGGCTGTGTCCCTGGGGGTGGGGTGGGACGGGAGTAGCTTGGGAAGGGGTGGGGGCTCCTACATATGGCTCCACATATGGCTCAGTTGGGCTAATGACATGGGAGTGGGGCAAGCTTGGACCCTCCAGGGGGCTTGGAGAAGAAGGTTTTGAGAACCTAAGGGAAGAGGCTCGCAGAGGAGGAGATGTAAGGGCCACAGCCCACTAGCAGCGCCTGAGAGCTAGAAAGGGGGGAGTTGGGTGGGACTCAAGATACCCTGATCCCTTTGTTTATTCAAGTGATTTTGGTTCTATACTGGGTGTCAGGCACTGACGAACAAAACTGTCTGTAGTCTCAAGGTGTTTGCATTCAGCTAGAGGAGACAGAAAATAAACCCATAGACATATACCTAAAATCAGGTAATGACGAGAGCTTTGCAGACAAATAGAGCAGGCAAAGGAAGGTGCCTGACTGTGGAAGGGACACTGGACAGAGACCCAAGTGACCGAACCACGTGTGCCTTTCTGGAAGAGGAATGTTCAGGGAGGGGGTGAGATCGTGCCTGGTGTGTTGGGGAACAAGACACCAAATTGGCCAGAGAAGAGAGAGCTGGGGCAGAAACACTGTAGCAAATAAAAGTCAGAGAGGTGGGTCTTGTGGCCACACTAGGTTTGGGTTTCCTTCTGAGTGTGGTGGGAGCTGTTGCAGGGTTTATAGCAGAGGAATGATGGGATTTGACACGTGTTTTTAAATAATCACTCCAGCTGCCATCTTGAGAATGGACCCCGGAGGGACAGAAGCAGAGGGGAGGGTTGGGGGGGAAGCTACTGCATCTCCTGCGGGTGATGGGAGGGAGATGGAGACTTGGGCTGGGATGTTTGTGATGGAGAACATGAGAAAGACTCTCTACAGGATGTATTTATTCTTAACTTCACATTTTGAACAATTTCAAACCAATGGAAAATATGTAAGAATGATGCAGTGAACACTTACATGCCCTTGTGAGTTGTTAAGGTTCTACCACATTTGCCTCTGCTTGTCTTCCTCCTTCTTCTATTCCTCCTCCTTCTCCTTCTTGTCATTGTCACCACCATCATCATCACCACCATCATCATCATCACTACCACCACCGTTATCATCATCATCACCGCCACTATTACCATCATCATCCTCATCACCATCATCACCATCGCCATTGTCATCATCACCACTACTACCACCATTATTGTCATCAACACCATCATCATCACAGTGGTCATTACTGAACCATGTGAGAATAAGTTGCAGATACCGTGACTCTTCATACCTAAACTACTTCAGCCGTATCCTCTCAGTTCAAGGATGTTCTCTTACATAACCCTGATACAATATCCAGATTTATGAAACCCTTCATTGTTCTAATACTCATGTCTAATAAAGAGCTGAGGATTTATTTGAAGGTAGAAATGACAGCATTTGCTGATGGGTCATATGGAGGGTGTGAGGGGAAGATGGGAGTCACAGATGACTCCAAGGATTTGGGCCAGAGCAAATGGTTGATGAGAATGGCCAGGTCAGTACAAGGACTTGGAATGAATAGCTGAGAAGTCTTATCGAAAAGAAAATTAGGAAAGGTCTGTTGTGTTGGCAGATGAGCTGAGCTGGAGTGTCCAGTTCTCCAGCAGATGTTGCCAGAGCCACTGCAAGGGAAGTCAAAGAATCTGATCTCTCTCTCCCCCGCTACTCTCCACCCCCACTTTCCTCCTCTTTCCTTCCCCCCATCTCTCTCTCCCCTCCCACACCCCCCGCCACATGTACATGTACAAATTTTCTTCTTCCAAAGATCGAGACCTGAATGTCGCCATGGATATCTTTCACCAGAACTAAATAGATCAATAATGACACGTTCGAATTTAAGTGCCTTAAGTACAGGGACACGTCCACTTTGCTCACTGTATTTATCCATAGTGCCCAGAGAACTTTGCACAGATCTTGGCACTTGGTAGGCATTCAGTAACTGTTCCCTGAATAAATAAATGACAGAATGAATGCTCTTATTTAATATATTAGACAGAATGCAGCAATAACGATTATGTATGCTTGCAAATGACTGAATACCTAAAATAGCAGTTGCCAACACAAAAGGGAAATTTCTCTGTTTTGTCTGTAAAAGAAGTCCAGGGATGGTAAGGCTCTACAGTGTAAGGGACCCAGGTTCCTCGTATCTGGTTGCTCTGGCTTCCTAAGCGTGTGGCTTCCATGTCATGGCCCAAGATAGCTGCGTGAGCTCCTGCCATCATATTTGCATTTCAGGCATATTTTCATTCTAGGCCTCAGAGGGAGAAAGGATCAAGCAGATCACGCCTCATTTCTTTAGGGACACTTGCTTGAAGTTGCCATACCACTCTCACTTTGTCACATTAACCGATGTAGTTTTTTAGGTGGCCATGTGACCAGTGAACATATGAGAGTTCGTTGACCTGAGGAGAATGGCTCTTAGGGGACAATTAATGATCTGTGTCACAGTGTGGCCCAGAGGGGAACTGTGTAATGCTTCTACCGGAAACCATTGGTACAAAAGCCGTCAGGTGAAGAGAACCACTGTGGCTACCGTCTGTGTTTCTCAGTGTAAACATGAGTGGCTGTGTCTCTCCATGGACTGTGGATGCCGGGGGTGGGGAGGCTCGTGGGGAGCTCCTGCAGAAACGTGTGAAAGCTCTAAGGGCGTAGTGTTTCTCTGCTTTTGATTCTGACGTGGAGGCCGCGGAATGTTACCCAGTAGCGAAGCCTACACACTTGGGGAAACCTCTGCAGAGGGTCCCCACCTCTGTGTCCTCAAACGAGCTCCTTGAAATCAGAGGCTGTGTCTTCTTCACCTTTGGGTGGCTGCACCTTCACTGCCAGGGACTCTGGCTGTCCCGTGCCTCGTGTCCTGGCCCATGAGTGCTGAACAAAGACAAGGCAACACATTTGGATTGTTCAGAAGTTTTACAAGATGCAGCAAAGCCAGTGTTCCCTGAATAGAACATCTGGGGAGCTCTTGCCAGACTATCTAGAAAGTATGTCGATGTGGACCTTGCCTCTGCCGCGTCCACCCCCCAGCAAGGAGGCAGGAACAGCCGCTCCTGGATCGAGACCCCACGGTGGGTGGGCAGCGGCCAGCTGCCGGGCAGAGGCCCACATTCAGCCCTGCCTGCGTCCTCACTCTGATCTGTATTCAAGCTTCGTCTTGCCTTTGTGTGTGTTTAGCTTAGGGATTTATCACCACGGCTTAGATCCGTGATGAAATAGATAAGCCTGCACTTTAATAAATGTGGCATTTCTTTCCCCGTAAGAATTACATTAAAGGAAATGGGGTCTCGGAGGAGGCCGGGCAGGGCGGGAAGGTGGAGCTGGGTGGCTGTGGGAGGCAGAGGACTCCACAGCCAAATGCTTGGGGACGAGGACACCGGGGCACAGTTTGGGACCGTTTGAGAGTGACATGGCAGGGCTTCCTTGCCGTAGAGAAACAGCCTCGTGTTTTCTGTGGAAGGAATCGAAAGCAGCGAAGTCCTGTGATGCTTGCTCTTGCGCCCTCCCGAGTAAGGAGTTTTAGGTCCTGGCGTGAGTCCCTGCAGCCCAGCTACAAGCTCATTTCCCGTAGTCCTTTGCAAAGGTCCTGGGTGAGAGTCTGGGGCTGCGGGTCTTCGCCAGGCCACAATGTCAGCTCCAGGGCAACCAGAGAAACACTGCTGTAGTGGAAAGGGAGGTGAGCCGTGTATCCTGGAGTAGAGACATTGCCCGACCTCTCTGGACCTCTGCTTGCTTGTCTCTGTGTGAGGACATCAGTATTAACTTGTTGGATCCTCGTAGAGACACTAGACCGTGAACATGAAGTAACAAGCACAGTCCTGGCTCGCAGTTGATGTGCACTGAGTGGCAGCACTTGGCGTCCTCATTATGGAGCCTGGGTCAGTGCTGTGCAGCCGTCTGAGTGACCCGAGCCTAATCCTTCCGTGGTTTTCAGGACAGGGAGCTCTGCAGTTCCCCTTGGCCCATGCCGGCCACTTCCTCAGAGGCTACTGGATGGGAATCCTACAGAGTCACCTGTAAGTGAAGCTTAGGGAGAGGCTTGTTCAAGGTCAGTCTGTGGTGGCAGTGCCTGCAGTGGCTACTGGAGCCTGTAATTCCAGTTCCCCCAAGACCCCTGGTCAGGCATTGTCTCCAACACCCCTATTGTTTTTTATTCATAGCCCTAAGGTCACTGTAACCAAGAACAGCAAAGAACAGAGAGAGAGAGAGAGAGAGAGAGAGAGAGAGAGAGAGAGAGTCAGTTTTCATTAGCAGGCTCCTGCTCTCAGGGCTGCTCTGGGCAAACACCTGGTTCCTTAGATTTTCCTATATAGGCAGTTCATGGTGACTTTGAGAGTGACGAATGTTTAGCAGAGGCTGGCCAGCAACCTCAGGTCTGTGGGCTCGAGTGAGTCAGATGAGTCAGAAGGGCTGCCTGGGTGTTCTGAGCCTGTTGTTTTCTAAGAAGGAGCAAGATGTTTTCCTATATAAACATTCTTAAATAGGAGCCACTGAATCAACAAGCCGTGGCGGCATTTCTGTTTATGTCGTTGCCACAGAAAGGTGTGCTTACGTACCTTGCAGGCTCTTTTTTGAAACGACCTCTGGGATCTATGATGGCTAGGATTGAAATTTACTCCAGGTAGTCTGAGATTCATTAATCTGTCGTTCAGCTGTCATATGTCTTCAGAACCCACTCTAGTCTAGGCATGGTGCAAAAATACCGTGTAAACGAGCAGAACAGATGATGGGATTGTCTGTCTGTGGAGACCCTGCCGTCTGGGTAAATAAGATGATGTATGCACATAAAGAGCTAAGTAGCATAGCAGTACAAGGATTAAAAATGTTCACAAGGCCATGATTATAGATATATCCATTTATTATCCTTAGGAACAGGCGCTGTGCTTGGGTGTTTGGAGAGAGGTTGCAGTACAGCGTACCGACCGGCGTGAGTTGAGGGGTGCAGATGGCAGCTGTGTGTGGGCAGCCGTACACGTGCTGAAAGTTCACGCATTCTCTGGGGCTTTGCTGAGTGCCTGCTGCATGCCAGGCACAGTGTCAGAGACAGGAATGTCCAAAGAGGCAGTCTGAGAGGTGCCACATATTGACTGTGACCTTGAAGGGTAGTTAAGATTTGGATGGTCAGAAAGCTGGGGAAGGATTGGCCAAGACAAGAATGGGGTGAATTCCGTCAGGCAGAAACGGCAGGCCCGGTGGGATAGGGAATGGGCCTGCCCTTTTAAAGCAGCATGCTCAGCAGGGAGGAGTGGGAGAGCAAGTCAGAGAAGAGGGTCCGAGGTAGAATGCGGAGGCCTCGACTGTCAGGATGTGCTCAAAGGGAGTACCTGAAGGAACCCCGTAATGGCAGTGGTGCTTACATTCACATTCATATCCTCCTTCTAAGGCAGCTGACCATTTTGGTGTCTGATGGTTTGTTGCTAGTGTATAAACATACGATTGATTTTTATATGACGGCCTCATATCCTGCAAACTTGCACATTCCACTTACTAGTTTATTAGCTTTTCACAGACTCTAGGATTTTCTACAGATAATTACGTCATCTACAAATACACCTAGTATTATTTCTCCCTTTCTTATCTGTTATGAATGGCTTTTATTCCTTCTCCTTGCCTTACTGCACTGGCTAGGACCTCCTGTATAATACTGAATCCAAGTGGAGAAAACCTTCTTTCTAATCTCAAGGGAAAAGCGGTCAGTCTTTTGGGTTGTGATGTTAGCTCTATGTTTTTTGGAGAAACCCTTTATCAAGTTGAGAAAATTCCCTTTTATTGCTAGTTTGTGGAGAGTTTTTATGAGGAATAGGGATGCTGGACTGGGTCAAATGCTTTTTCTGTATCTATTGAGATGATCACATAGCTTTTCCTTGTAGTCTGTTGTCGTGGCAAATGACAGTGATTGGTTTCCAAATGTCAAGCTAACCTTGCATTCCTGGAATAAATGTTACTTGGTCATAATTTTTATCATTTTTATGTATTATTAGATTTGATATGTTAACATTATGTTAAGAACTTTTCGTGTCTGTATTCATAAAGTATATTGGTCTGCAGTTCTATTTTTCTTGTCATTTTGGTTTGGTTCAGTATTAGATTAAAAACAGTCATAAAGTCTGTTGAAAAATGTTCCTCTTCAATTTTGTGGAAGAATTTTTGTAGAATTTACCAGTAAAGCCACCAAAGCCTGGAGTTTCTGTTTATTTTTTATAGGAAGATTTTAAACTGCAAGTTCAGTTTTTAAAATAAGTATAAAACCATTCAGGTTATCTGTTTTTTTTTTGAAACAAACAAGCACAACTAAAAAGTACTTGCAAATGTCACTGATCCCAGAACATCCTCAAAATGTAATTCACACAAAGCCAAAGCAACTTCAGCCAGCTGTCTCGACGTGATGTTACATTTGAAGAAGCAACAGTCAAATGCTCAATATATATATATATATATATATGTATATATGAGCAATTCAAATTTTTACTTGGCCTCTTGGAAGAAAAACCAAAGGAATCTGGATACATTTGTGGTACACAGAAAATTATTTTTTTGAAAAATCTTTCCACAGTTTTCTCACCCTCAGTGCCTTTCATAGCCACAGAAACTGCTTTCCCAAACTCTGTCTTTTCTCAAAACTTCCCAAACTCAGCCCAAGTGCCCCTGCAGGCACCCCTCTCTTTACTAGGTAAACCAGCTGACACTCCTGCTTTTGTAACCCTCTTGTCCACCCATCACTCACAGATCTGCAGCTGATTCCACAAGATAGAAAGTTATTTCTCTCTAGAAGGTGAGGAAGGCACAAGAGGGCAAAGAATTTGGACTAGATTCAGTCTCTTTTATTTGCTGTCACACTGTGTGTTCACGATTGTAACCCGGAGGACAAATGAATGGGCATCTCCTCACCCCAACCCAGAGGGGCACCTGGCAGGCAGGTGCGAGGAGGCGCCTCCTTGCTCAGACCCAAGCCTGCCGACTGGGATTTGGATGGAGGCATTCACTGCTCTCTCCCCCAAAGCCACATTCCACATTCAGATGTATAGAATGGGGAGCTCAAAATAGGCTTACAGTCCTGCTATTTGTATATGCGTCACTCCGGGATAGTTTCACTGGTCCCGAGGAGTGCAAAGGTCATTGAACTTGGAGCACAAGACCTGGGTGTTGTTCCAACTGAATCTTCAAGTTTATCATTTGATAAGACAAAATCTAATTTTCAGGGTTGAACTCTTTCAAGTGTCCCCATATAATTATTAACTTCTATTTATTGCCCTTTTAGAGAATATATAATCCATTGCATTTGTGTAGCACTCTATGAAAAACAAGTATATATGTATGTAGTATGCATGTGTATCAGTTAATCTTCATATCAGTCTATTAAGGAAGAAGGAATTATTTCCATTTAATAGGTGATTCTGTTTGGAGATTCAGAAGGTTTAAGTAATTTGTCCACAATTACACAGTCACTAGGTTTGAAAACCAAGACTTGAACTTTTGAATCTTCTGACTGAAGGCCTGCTTTTCTTTGTACTTCTCCGTCCTGCCTGTACTACAGCACGGCCACTCCTCCGCCACAGAATTCAAATCAAGCAGGTCTGAAGCCTCATGCTGAATAAACGCACACACATGCTAGTTTTTCTGTTCTTTTGAATCTGAATTAAGGAACATAAGCTAGTCACATTACAATGGTGTCAGCAGGTACTGCAAAAAGCATACAACCCTAGCACCATGCTTGTGAACTCAGTAAATAGTATTGAATACGTAGATGCTGTATAATTTTGTGGATGCTAAACACCCGTACTGTTGAACCAGTGAAGGGGCATGTAATGAAAGTAAGGTGCAGTTTTGGATTTAATAACAGAAAACTTTGGTGACTAATCAGGAAATTCCAATTTTGTTCTGTGCTGTGGAGGAACTTATCTCTTATATTTCTATTGATGTTAGGAGGCATATGGTAAATAATCTATAGAATTCTTTAGCCTGAGCTTTTTGTGTGGTTTGCACTTTAGGCTTGATAGGTTTTTTGGTGGGTCGTTGTTCCCCAGCTCCATTTTAATTCTCCTAAGCTTTCTTTACTCAGAAATTCTTGTACTTCACAGAAAAACCTCCATGGGAAAACTGATTCCTGTATTTCCACCTCAAAACCAACACATACATGGACATATGCAAACATACATACACGTGCACACAACATACATATGCACAACTCCCTGCCCCTTTACCTAGAAATAGTGGGGGAAGTGATTCGTATCATTTGGGGTTGTGTTCAACTTCAAATAATCAGAAACTGACCAACTGTGGCTTAAACAAATAAAGGTTGATTTTCTTACCTAGTCAAAAATCCAAAGGTGGGAGCCGTTTCTGAAGTTGGTTCAGCTGCTCATCAATGCCTTTGGAGAACTAAACTTCTCCTGTCTTCTCCTCCATCATCCTTAGAGGGTTGCCTTCCATTCTTATGCCTGTTACCTCATGGTTGCAAAATGGCTGCCCTAGCTCTAGTGTTTATATCTACATTCCAGGCAGAAGGAATGGAAGAAAGGCAGTGCCACTGACCTTTATTTAGCTGGACATACTGCTGCCCTAAATAATGTGAGTTTTGTTAGCAAGGAAGGAGAGGAACAAATTGGCAACTGGGTAGGTAACTCGTAGTGTCCACCCCATCTTTTGGATGTGTTTATTTCTCTCTTTTTATGGGTTCAAATCAGGACTTCCTCATGGAAGAGTGGCTTCTGGTTATGTGCTCACTTTAACAAAGCTCTCTCTAATAAAGTAATCTGGGTGTCCCTTGGAATACATTCTATTTTTAAGTGACTCATCAGTGCTGTATTACATTTCTGTGGCACTTCACATTTTCACTGCCATGATCCCACTGAAACTCGACAGCAGTCACGAGACACAGCTATTGTCTCCTCCATCCTTCAAGGGACGAGACTGAGACCAAAGAAGTCTAGAGAAGTGTTCAACCCAGGTCCTCCTCATCCAGGGCTCCGTCCTTGTCTCCACTTCGGCTTCTTCTAACCGCACTTGACATGGCCCTGAGGAGCTGCTACCCCGGGACGGCCCAATTCTCTGGTTTCTTAGCCCTGTGGCCTGCTGCTCAGGTCTGGATGCTGAACGTGGTGGCACTTTGCTAATACAGGTAGTGTTTTGCTGATAGGAAATCAACAGGGAGCAAAATCCCAGAAAATATTCACCGAATTTCAGGTTTAATTGACACATAGTCTCACGGGCACCCGGGCGCCTTAGAAGTCTGTCTTCCCAGGTAAGGCTCCGCAGTGAGGGCTTGTTCCAGTTTGATCTGAGCAACTCCAAATGCGCTGTTAGAAGTCTGAGCAGGGATTAGGTTTGCACATCCCAGTTGGTGTGTCAGACAGACGGGGACAGATTCCTCATCCTGAGACTTGGAGGTGTCGCATGATTTTTGTGGGGGTTGCTGCTGTTTCCCTTCTTCCCCGCGGCTTGTTGCAGTTGCAGCTCTGGGGGACATATCCCACCACTCGCCAGTCTCCTGAGAGGAACAAATCGTCCCTTGCAGTGGGGGAGGCTTGTGTCTTAAAAAGGAGACAAGGGGAATCATTTGTTTGCTTGAAATAATGATGTCGATGCCTTTTAAGAAATGAATGCGACTGACAGCTCAGGGGCCTTTGGTGGGGAATTAGCTCAGTTTGATACAGCGTACGTTGAATGAGAGCTCACTTTGAGCAAGGCTTTGATGGGGCGGGGATCTGTCTCCCTTTCCTCAGCTGGTCTTGTGCAGCCTGCGTGCCTGCGCTTGCAGAGGTCTGTGTTTACCATGACACCTGGTATGGTTAGCATAGCTGGGAAGTGGCTCTTTGGCAGTCTGTAGAAGCTGGTGGCTGCAGTGACAATGGCCAGAATGAGAGGGAAGATGGTGCTGGCAGTAGCGGCTGTGCGTGTGTATGTCATCTGCAGGTGGAGGTGAGGCCCCTTCTAGGAGGTGCATCGTTGAGCCTGAGCTGTGGCACTCACCGCCTCGGCAGGAACAAGTGTGCCTTGGGCAAGGGGGCCCCATGTTCTGGTGGCCGCCCCACCCCCTGCCCACCCCACAGCCCACAGATCAGACCTTGTCAAGGATCAGGGCATACTGTGCATCCTTCCCTGCTGAAGATTCAGGAGCAGGCTTAAAGGGCACACATCCCTCCATGCTGAGCTTGCACAATGCAGTGCCTTTGTTTCTGCTGTTCTCTGCACTTGGAATTTCCTAACCCATTTGACCACCTATGGAAGCCTTGTCATCCCCTGAGCCTTACTTGAAATGCCACTTCCTCTGGGAAGCCCTCTATGATATATCTTCTCCTTCATTCATATCAAAATTATCCCCTCTTTTCTCCCCTGTGGCTTTTGGCTTGTACCTCTAGGTTGCACTCCCAGTCATTCTGCCCTTTTGACCAAAGTTATGCATTTGAAGGTTGCTGGAACTTATCCAAGGAAAATCGTATCTGTCACTGGGGAAGAAATGTTGCTGGGGCATCACAGAAAGATTTTCTCCTATGGGAGTCAGGACTGACCTCAGTTTTCTTCCAAGGATCCAGATCCCAGTACAGGGGCAGATTATTTTTTTAGGTGAACTGTCTATTCAGACCCCATAGGACCCCAGGGTATTTTGTCCAGAATCTCAAATTTTGTTTACTTGTTTAAATGACATGAATTGGAAACCTCTCAGAGGCAGAGTACTGCTTCTAGCCTTGGAAGCAGGATTCCAGAGAAAGAATGTTAGTGTTGTTCTCAGAATGATGAAAAAGAAAAGATGGTGTTCTGAATGCCTGATGCAAATATTTTGGTGTAAGTTTGTTAGTATAAGGAAAGAAGGCCTTGACTAGCAGACATGACTGTCCTGTTCCCTTGTTGGATATTGTTCCCATTCCAATTTTCTTGCCGCTTTTTAAAAATTTAATAATTTTTATTACTCAAGTAAAACATTTTTACTTTAGAAAAATGTGAAAATGCAGTGAATAAAAGAGAAAAACAGTTGGGTGTTGTGGTGTGCCTGTAGTCCCAGCTTCTCGGGAGGCTGACATGGGAGGATTGCTTGAGCCCAAGAGTTTGAGGCTGCAGTGAGCTCTGATCGTACCTGTGATCCAGCCTGGGCAAGATAGTGAGACCCCATCTGTAAAAAATTTAAAAAGAAAAAAGAAAAATCAGTCTGCTTATAATCATACTCAAAATCTCTGGTTTACATTTTGGTCTTTATTTCCACCTATATCTAAATTTTTAGAATGGGATTCTACTTTATACAATATTTCAAAACTTGCTTTTTCACTTAATTATATATATGTATATAATACATATCTTTACATAGTCACGAATACACATGTAGATTATTATTATTAATGGCTTTTTTTTTGCTATGGAAAATTTCAAACATATGTAAAAATAGAGATAATATTAACAGTACATGTAATGAATCCCCATGTACCATCACTCAGTTCCAAAAATTGTCAGATCAGAGCTAATCCTGTTCATCTATAGCCCTACTACAACCCTCAGTCATACACACACCACTGGGACCCGGATTATTTTGAAGTAAATTCCAGATACCACATCATTTCATCCGTGACTGTTGAAGGTTGAGTCTCTAAAATAAAATGACTCTTTAAAAAACACATCCACATACCAATATCTCACTTAAAGAAATTATCAATATTTTTTTAATCTCACCAAATACCCAGCCAGTTACGTAATCTCTTTTTGTTGCTGTGTAGGAGCTTTCCATGGGGCTATAATACAGTTAATTCGGTGGGTACCCTGCTGTTGGGCATAGAAGACAGCACTCTTTTTTTCACTGTTAGAGACCATGCTGCAGTAAATAACTTAAAAAATTTTGCATACCTGTCTAATTATTTTCTTAGTACAAATTGCTAAAAGTATCATTGGTGAGTCAAAGGCTGTGTACATT
This sequence comes from Lepilemur ruficaudatus, assembly GCA_963574885.1. Lineage (NCBI taxonomy): Eukaryota > Metazoa > Chordata > Mammalia > Primates > Lepilemuridae > Lepilemur > Lepilemur ruficaudatus. Next base: position 63,020 of record CAUYRT010087784.1, on the reverse strand, counting down.
TTTAAAGACTTTTAATCTAAAATGCCAAGTTATTTTTCACATTGGTTACACTCATTTATGCAATTCATGAGCAGTCCAGGAGAATGCCTAATTATTCTTACAGTGTTATTTTTATTCATTCTGTATAAACTTTAGAATTATTTTGTCAAAATAAAAATGCAATGGAGTTAGTTTTTATTTTTGAGTTAATTTTTTATCCAATAGGTTATTTTTAGGTCAGTTTGTATTGTAATACCAAGTACTCATGTTCAGGAACAAACATTTTTTGTCCTTCAGTGAATGTATTATGTTTGATTCACATGGGTTTCTCACACTCTTTAAAAAACACTAGGTATTTTATATAGTTTTCCATATTGTGACTAGGATCATCGTATACTTCTCTCTTTCTCTCTTCTCTTTCCTCTTCAAGTAATTATTGCTGATTAATTATTATTATTATTTTGGGGGGACAGGAATTCTGTCATTGTCAACCTTATTGAAAATTATTATTATTGTCAGTGTTTTCTTCCATTGACTTTCTTGGGTTTTCCAGATCAGTAATTTCACCATGTAATAATAATGATAGTTTTATCTCTTTCTTTTAAGTAATCTTATCTTTTATTTATTTTTCTTGTCTAACTGCACTGGCTAGCCCTCCAAAATAAGACTACATGATGGTGAGGATAGCTGGCATCAGTGTTTTGCTTCTAACTTGGGTGGAAATGGTTCTGTTCATGGTCCTTTTATGCCTGATGTGACTGTTGATTTATAATTGATCTAAAGTGAGGACAAGCAAATATCATAAAACATTTAACACAGAATCTTTCAAACAGTAAAAACACAACAGATGTTTTTGTTATTATATTTTTTATCGTGATGAAGAGGTGTATTTTAATTTCTTTTCATTAAGATTTATTTTTAAATTTTGAATGGATGTTGAATTTTATCTATGGCCTTTTTATTTAAATAATTACTTATATTTTTCTATTCTTCATTCTTGAAATGTAAAGCCAAATTTGTCAAAAGCTTGTCACCTTTTTGAAATAATTATGGGTTCAATTTTCTAGTTTTTTGTTTAGAATATGACTCTATTTTGATGAGTTCACTTGTCCTCTGTCATTATTTTTCAGAGGTGTGTTTGTTAAGACTTGAGATCAGATTACGCTAGCTATGCAGAGTGAGTTGGAAGATTTCTGCTTGTCCATCCTCCTGCTCCCTCACCACCCCTTCCCCAATCTGTTCCGTTTTGAGAAATTTTGAAGGCGCTCACTTGTGAAATTGCCTAGGCAAGAATCTTTTAAAACATAAATATACGTATAAATATATACACATGAGCAATATTTTTCAATTTATTTTATCATTATTGTAACTTTTAGGTTTTCTTTTCATTCTCGAATTAATTTTGGAAATTCATACTTTCAAAGAGAACCATTCCGATTCTGTGCAGTTTATTGGCGTAGAGCTGCAAAGAGCCTGTTAGGACTTAAAAATAGCTGTCCTGGATCAAAGATCATATACCTTTTTTCTTTTGTTTCACTGCGTATTTGTGCTCTCTCGCACTTCTGACTGGAGTTGCCGAAAATTTAATTTGTTGTTTGCAGAACCAGTTAGCACACGAATTAGAGTTGGATTCCTAATTATTTTATTTTTACTGTTTCCTCTTAAATTTAAAAGAACTTAAAGCTGTAAATTCTTCTTTAAGGGTAGCTATAACTGAATCTGCAGAGTAGAGGTATATAATATTTTTGTTACTTGTATGTTCTAAATATCTGTGGTTTTTGTTTTGAATTACACTTTTACCCAAGGACTGCTCTGCAAAGACTTTGTTCCTTAAATTTCCATTGGCTCACATTTTGTGTTTGTCCATATTTTGTTATTGATGTCTAATTTGGTTGCATTTTGGGTAGAGTATATGACCTATAGCATCCTCAGTTTGGGAAATTTTCAATTATTTTTGTTTATATGGCATATGCTATGATAAAACAACTTAAATATTATATAGGCATTTAAAAAATATACTTAATATAACAGTTATATTAATTATAATTAATCATGTATTAATTATAATTAGTATATTAATAATTAAAAGAAAGTATGTTAATCATGTTCTTCAAATCTTTTCTATAGTTATTTTCGTTTTCTTCATCAAAGTTGACAGAGATGCATTAACTTTTTCCATTGTGATTGCATTTTATTTTTTTCTTGTATTGTACACATAAGAAATTGCTGGTTTCATAGGTCAAAACGATTAAATATTGACATATTTATAATATTTTAGAAGTGTATTTTCTGTTTTTGGTATTGGTATGTGAGGGCTCCCTGGGCTTCGATGTCTGCTGTGGGTGGTACCCTGTTATCTCTGATGCCCTCTGCCTGAATTCCCGGATATATAACATTGATATTGCCAGCCCTGATGTTTTGCTTGTTTGTATTTTTCTCTCATATCTTTGCTCCTCCCTCATAGTTAATCTTTCCACATAATTATATTTGGGGTATGTGTCTTTTACACAGTTCGTAGGAAGATTTTGTTTTGTGTCCCTATGTGAGAGGCCACTAAGATGTTAAGCCAATGAATATTTATTCGGTCACTGTTGTACTTGGTTCTTTCATCTTTTTATTTCATCTTTTTGCTTTTCCCATTTTTAAAAAAAATCCTTCCCTTACTGTTTCACTTCAATTCTTCTCCTATTTTTGCCTCTTTTATTCTCCAGTGATTTGGATGATATCCAGCTTATTTCTATTCTGCTGGTGCCTCTTGGTACTTCCTGCCTTCCTGCCGTTCCTGAGTCCTGTTTAGAACAGACTGGGGTGCACAGCCACTTTCCCTTCCAGTAGGTGTTCCTTAGGGACTTCACGTGCCCTGCGCTGTAGTGAGAGATGCGAGGGAGTCGGGAGCAGACCCCTGCAATGGAGTGACATGTCATTCAGGGAGGGCAGAGCCAATAAATAAACAGGGGAAGAATCACAGTGGTGCTTCCCACGCGCAGTTATGGTGGGGCAGGTGCTAGAAGGTTCCATCTCTAGGCCGGGTGCCCAGTGAAGGCCTCTGCATTAGTTTGCTGGGGCTGCTGTAGCAGAGTGCCACAGACGGGTTGGGCGGTGCTTAAACGACAGAGATTCATTCCCACACGGTTCTGGAGGGTGGAAGCCCCAGATCAAGGCGTCGACAGAGTTAGCTGGTTTCTCCTGAGGCCCCTGTCCTCCATGGCCACCTGCTCAGTGTGTCTTCACATGACCCTTTCTCTGTGTGTGTGCATGTCTGCGTCCTAATCTCGTCTGTGTGCAAGGGTGTCAGTTAGATTGGGTTAGGCCCACCCTCAGTGCCTCATTTAAAAAATGTTTATTTCAACTGACAAATAAAAACTGCCTGTATTTATGATGTACAGCAACATGGTGTTTTAAAATATGCATATGTTATGGATTGGCTAAATCAAGCTCATCAGCAGATGCATTACCTCACCGACTTATCATATTTTTATAGTGAGAACACTTAAAATCTACTCTCTTTGCAATGTTCAAGTATACAATACATTGTTACCAACCATAGTCACCATGTCACACAATAGAGCCCTTGAACTTATTCCTCCTGTCCACCTGAAATTTTATATCCTTTGCCCAACATCTCCCCAAGCCCCCAGCCCACCCAAAGACCTCATTTTAACTTAACTACCTATTTAAAGACCGTCTCTCCAAATACAGTCCCATTCTGAGGTGCTGGAGGTTAGGACATCAACACATGGGTTTTGGGGGCACACAAGTCAGCCCAGAGCAGCCTCTGTCAGGAGGTTACGTTTGCGCTGAGATCCCAGTAAGGTAGCAGCAGAAGGGACGGCGTGCGCAGAACCTGGGGAAGAAGGTTCCAGGTGGGGGGATTAGACAGAGCAACGGTCCTAAAATGGGAGGGAGCCGGGTGAGTTTGAGGAAACTGACACCAGTGTCCAGGTGGGGGGAGGAAGTGAGGGGAGGAGATGGACTTGCAGAATTCTGGTGGGATTTGTAAGCTTGGCTGTGATTTACTTCCAAATGTGGTGAGGTCACTGGAGGGTTTTAAGCAGGAGGCACGATATTTTTAAAAGGCTTCTCTGTGGAGAATACATTCTAAAGGGGGCAAGAAATATGGGAACAAGGAGCCTTCTATAGCAGGTCTGACGAAAGTGATGCTGGCTTAGTCCCAGTGCTGTGGAACTGCAGTGAAGAGGGATTCAGGAAACATTTGAGCATAAGGTTACAGGACCAGGTGATGGGTTGCATGCGAGGGAGGTATACTGTCAGGGGACCACTTCTACATGTTCTGGTGAAGTTAGAAAAATTTCTAGAGTTTTGGTGGTGCCCTTCACTGAGATAGGAAAGAATGGGAGGACAGGTTTTGGGAGGAAAATCATAGCAATCTGCCATTTCCCTGAGAGCATGGCTGAGGAAATTTGGTACAGTTGGGGCTTACTCAGAAGTACCGTTACACTTCTCTCATGGGGTCTTTAGCGCTGAGACTCAGACCCGTAACACAAAAATTCCCCAGTGGGAGGTGGCACCATGTTGTAGGAAGACCTGGAGCTTAGTGATGATGCTGGTCAAGCTTTGTAGCTCACCACCTCTGTGACCTTTGGGGGCCTCCTACATCCGGCCTCAGCAAGGTATCTGCCGCGTAGGGTTAAGGACACCTACCTGTTAGATTATGTCTTGAGGATTCAGTGGGGTCACACTTGTAGAATGAATACAAGTCCTGGCACACGCTGGGCAGTTGGCATGAATTGTCCTTGTTGTGGATGTGACATTAATGGGATGTCAGCTTGACAGGCTCCACCATTGCCCTCAGAGATCCCCAGACAGTCTGCAGTCTTCCATGTGTTCATCTAGCCTAGCACCCAACTGACCCTCATCTCAGCCTTGTTTTTGTTTTTAATTTAAATCAGTTGTCTCTAGGCATGTCCCTAAAGCTCTGTGCGGTGGGAGAGCTATGTCCTGTCCACCCCAGGCCTTTTGCCAGGTGGGGGGCAGGGAGCAGGTGGAAGCTGTAGAGGCAGGAGACAGGCCACGGGGGGTTGTTCTCACATGCAAGGCTGCTCCTTTTTGCCAATTTAATAAACAGAAGTTCACTCTCAGTCTCTCAAAGTTCATTCCCAAGTGGGACAATATGTTTTGCTCATAGCTGTATTTTTCTACTGTTGACATCAGATGAAACTGAGAAATTCAAATATAGTAGTGGCCCCTTATCCACAGGGACTGTGTTCCAAGACCCCCAGTAGATGCCTGAAATCAAGGATGGTACCAAACGCTATAGATACTATACATGCATTTCTTTTTGCTTCTTTGCAATTTTAGGGATAGAAGATTCATTCTTATTGTAGATCTTAGGAACCTCAACCTACAATTTTTTTTTTTTGCCTTATTAAGTCAAGAATTTTCACCTTTCCACTGAAAGGAAGCTCTTTATGGTTTTTCTTTGGCATATCCAAATTGCCAACATCACTACTCTTGCAGTATGGAGCCATTATTAAGCAAAACAAGGTTGATTTGAACCTAAGCACTGTGATAGCAGGACAGTCCATCTGATAAGGAGACAGCTGTGTCACTAATGGGTGGGTAGAAGACAGTGTGGAGGTGCTGGGCAAAGGGGGGATTGACCTCCCGGGTGGACAGGAGGTTTCATCACGCTACTCGGAATAGGTGTGCAATGTAAAACTTATGAATTGTTTATTTTTGGAAATTTGTATTTAATATTTTTTGACTGTGGGTAACTGAAACCATGGAAAGCAAAACCTCAGATAAGGCAGGGAGGAGGCTACTGTGTCATTCTTCTCTTGATGAACTAGAATCACAAGTATGTGGTTCTAACTAATGAGCATTCATTCATTCATTCTCCTAGTGTTTCTTGAGCACCTTGTAAGTCTCAGGCATGTGCTGAAATCTCTGCTCTCATGCAGCTTATGTTCCGTGGGGGAGACAGACAGTGAACAACGAACACTCCAGTACATAATCCAAATTACAAATTGTTGTGAATTACAAAAAGGAAATAGAGGAGATATCATAGATGATGGGGAGACAGTGTAATAATTAAAGCAGGTGATACAATAAATGATGTCATAAATTGTTTTATAAATGATAGAAGATTGCAGGTACAATCCTGGCAAGCCACTTGGAGGAGGTTGGATTTGAACTGAGACCTAAAGGATTAAAAGGAAGCCAGGAGAACACTTCCAGGCAGTGGGAACAGCAAGTACAAAGACCCGGAGAAAGCAGAGGGATTGATGTGCTCTGGGGACTGTCAGAGCAGTGTGAATCCCATGGAGTAGAGGAAGACAGTAGAGCGAGGGGACAGTCTGGCAAGGAGGGGCCAGGGTGTACAGAGTTCCACAGGCTGTGGGGAGGGGCAGCTGAAGCCCCCAGTGGAATGGACCCTCAGGAATGACCTGGTCATCTCTACACTTTCAAATGATCTTTCTTGCTGCTGTTGGGAGAATGGGTAGAGGAGAAAGAAGAGTGAGACTAGTCAAGATTCTAGGGAGACTAGTTAGAATTATGAGAGTAGTCCAGGGGGGAGAGAGGTTAGGGGCTTAGAGCAGGTGGTGGAAAGGGGCATGCAGGAAATGGGAGGGCTACCAAAGAGATTTTGAGGTGGAACCAATGGGGTTTGATTTGTTTATGGATTAGATGTGGGGGTGGAAGGAAGGGATTAATGGAACTGGATCCCAGGTATTTGAATGTAGTGGTACTATTCAGTGGAGTAGGAGAGGGTGGTCAGTGGCCAGTCCTGTATGCTGGAAATTAAGACTTCCGTTTGGACCTGTCATACTGGGGGCATCCAAAGGAGCTGTCCCATGTGCATAGAAGATACATGCCCGAGGAGCTCTGGAGTAGCCTGGGCTGAAATATAGATGTGAGAACTGTTTGCATCCAGGGAGTAGTGGAAGTGATGGGGGAAAAGCCTCCTAGGAAAAGAATATTGAGCTAGCAGAGGAGTGCCTCCAGGAGTAAGTATGGGGGCACTCCAGAATTTGAAGTTGATTAGAAAGGAGGAGCATGGGAAGAATCCCAGGAGGAAGCTGAGCAGGAAGGAGGTGGGAGCAAGTCCAGGACAGCGGGTGTTCCACAAGCTGGAGAGGAGAGTGTATCAAGTGGGGGGAGTAACTTGCTCTGTCCAAAGCTGTGGAGAGGTTACACAACGTGAGGACAGGACAACACGCATTGGGATTATAACACGGGAGTCATCAGTGGCCTTGGGAAGGGCAGTGTCAGTGGGGCTCAGGGACTGGAGCCACTTTGGGTGGGGTATAAGGCGGGTGAGGAGAAGCGGAAAGGTGTGGATGATGTTTTCAGGAAGTGCTGCTTGGAAAGGGAGTGAAGCAGTGGTATCAGCGGGGATGTGGAACCAAGGCTGTGTCTTTTGCGGATGGAGGACACCAGGCTGTGTCTGGGGTATGCCATCGAGCTCTACCCAGAAGACAGCAGGAGACTGGAGATGGAGAAAGGACGCACAGAGGAGTAGAATCCAAGAGGAGTTGAGTGTAGTAATCAGAGTAAGGACAACTTTAAATAGCAGCGGCTTAAATAAGAAAGAAGGTTATTTCTTTACAAATAACAGCCCAAGATAATCCTTTTAGGGCTGGAATGGTAGTTTTTCCTGCACAGGGTTGTTCATGGACCCAGCTCCTTCATACCACTTGTTTTCGCCATCTTTAGGGTCCCTTTCCTTGGCGTCTGGGACAGTCTACCACTGTGTCCACACTCCAAGCATCAGGATGGAGCAAGCGTGTCCCTCTCAGGCTACGTCCCAGGGGTGGCTCCCGTCACTTCCCTTCTGGTTGTACGAGCCAGAACTCTGCCACATGGCCGTGCCGAGCTGCCAAGGCCACCAGGAAATACTATATTTTTTTTCTTAGTATCTATGTGCTCAGCTGAAACTTGGGGTTTCTCTTACCACAGAAGAAGGGAGTTTGCCCCATCAAAGTCTAGCAGTCGCTGCTTCTGTCACAGTTGAATAACAGTGGAATCCCCAGTGGAGTGGGGAGAGCTTGGCCTTCAGCAGAAGGAGGAGCAATTAATTCCTTCGTGTCAGAAGGAAGAAAGAAAAAACGGATGGTGATGGCGGAGGGGGTGTGACTCTGGTGATCGGAGGACAAGAAAGCTCCATCTGCCAGCTTCTGTGTCCTCACTGGTATTTGAGGTGAGACCATCAAAGGGTAGGATGGAGTGCAGAGAGTTTTGAAAATAATAGCAATTGCTTGTACTTGTGGAATGCTTACGTTGTGCCAATCTCTGCCCTAAAATGTTTAAGTTTATTAATTAAGTTATGCAACCTTTTGAAGAACAGATGAGGAAGCCCAGAGAGCTTGAGTGCTTCGATTAAGACCCCACAGCTGGCGAGTGGTAGAGCTGGGACTTGAACTTGAGTAGCTCAATCCCAGCACCTGTGTTTATACCATCGGTGGCTACTGTCTCTAGCCTGGAAGCAGAGGTGTGGGGCTGTCCACGCCAAGAGTGGGAAATACACGAACAGGGGCTGGTCGACCCGACAGAGTTGCCCGGTGGAGTTTTGTGAGTATGAGTGTAAAGGGAAACTGATAGGCTCCATCGAGCAATTGCCCCTGGGGAAGTTCAGCTGCTGCGCGCAGGTGCAGAGAAGACGGTGGGTTGGGGTGCTTCAGGTGAGCGTGCCAAAGGGAGGCACAGCCAGAGACCGGAGACTGTGTGACTTGCAAATAGTCCCGTGAGAGACCATGGAATCCAGGCTGAGCCAGTGGGCAAGAGGTAACGACAGGAAGGGGTGATGCTGGAGAGGAAGCGGCAGGGTCAGGCCTGGGCTGAGGAATGTGGCAGTGAACTTGCCAGGTGCAGTGGGGTGTTGGAAATCGTGACTCTGACAGTGGTACAGATTCTGGTAATAAAAAACCCAAGTCGGAGGCCTGAGTGTGGACCACCGGTGGAAGGCGCAGTGAGAACCTAGAACACTAACAAATGGCTCCCGGTGGGCAAACCATGTGCCATGTTCACTGTCAGCTGCTAACTCAGGGAGACGGAGCTCATTGCTGGATTGGGGGATAGGAAGGAGCCCAGATTCTTCACCTACTTACGGTGGCTCCCTGAAGGTGGGCTGACATTGGAGGTAGGTTTGTTACGGATTGGTAGAACAACACATTCAGCAGCAGAATGTGCCTCAGTTCTGGCTCCACTTTCCTTCCTCACCTAGAACACTTGAATTGTCTGTGGCTCCCATGTGCCTTTCGTAAATAAGAGAGCTGGTCTTCAAGAGTAACGCATTAGGCCTGACCACATTTCCTGCTTGTGTCATTATGACCCCTGGTACATTATATTCCCTGTCTGGACTTTAATGTTCTTCCCTATAAAATAAAGCAGTTGGATCAGAATAATTATAGCTAATATTTATTGAGAATTACTGGGTGCCAGATGCTGTTCTAAGTGATTTACATATATTATATTACATTTAATTGTCCTGAAAGCTCCATCTGAGGTAGATATTATTGCTCCCATTTTTTTTTTCCCAATGAGGTAACCGAGACACATGGAGAATAAGCAACATGCTGTATTCATTTCCTATCACTGCTGTGACAAATCTCTACAGACTTACACAGCACAAATTGATTCCCTGTGATTAAAACAACACAAATTCATTCTCTTGCAGTTCCGGAGTCCAGAAGTCCAAAATAAGTTTCACTGGACTGGCGTCAAGATCTTGCAAGGGCCAGTTCCTTCTGGAAGCTCTAGAGAGTCCATTTCCTCGTCTTTTCTGGCTTCTAAGGGGCTGCCTATACTCCTGGCTCGTGGCCCTTTCCTTTATCTTCAGAGTGTATTGCTCCAATCTGTTTCCACTATGTGTCACCTTCTTTCTTTGACCCCTCTGCCTCCTCTTAAGAGGACCTGTGATTACACTGGGCCTACCCACGTGCTCCAAGATCTCCCCGTCTCAGCATCCTTCACCTGATGCCACCTGCAAAATTCTTTTTGCCGTGAAAAGCAACACACTCACAGGCTTAGGGATGAGGATGTGGATGTCTTCGAGGAGCACTATTCTATCTACCACGCATGCCTGAGCTTCTGACTAACATGGACCTGGGCCCGGGCACCACCATGTTGTACTAATTTGGGGGGGGCAAACACCTGGCCTGCGAGCCGCCCCTCTTTTTCTCTTGCTCGTGGAGCATTAGCAATGGACTGTAGCCCTCTTGCCCTCAGAATCCTTCTCAACGCTGTTTTCCAGGCAGCCCTGTCAATTGTTCTGATTGTCATGCACAACCAAGCCCACAGGCCAGGTTGGCTTTGATCTCTAAGTTCCCATCTGGGTGGGACATAAAAGACTTCTGTGGTTCTGGTGACCTTTTAGAGACTGAGTTGTGGCAAGCCTGTGTGCCCTGCTTGGGAAAGAATTCCCTTTTTGCCAGTTCAGGACTTTTTTTTTGTTATTATAATAATTCAGTGACTGTGGGTCTAAGCATTAGCTCTTAAGAAGAGATGGTTCAGAGGAAAAGCAGGCTGCTGCTTCCGATTCCTACTGGCCAGGTATCATGGCTCTCCCTGGAGTGCTAGTTGATAATTTCAGAGTGTGGGCATGGGGAAGGGAGGTGGAGCACACAGGGGTGCAGCCCCCGTCCTGCCCCGTCTGCCTGGGCTTCAAGAACATACTGTAATTGCTGAGCCCTGTATGGGGCAGGCGAAGAGAAAAATCACAAGTTCATCCAGAAGAGGAAACAAACAGCCTTCAATGCCCGTCAAGGGAAATACTTCTAAAGGGTTTTTGCAAGTCCTGAAGCCAAAGGAAGGTCCCATCAGAGCTGCCTGCAGTCCCATCCTCAGCTTCACTGTGGGTCTTCTAATTTCTGGGTGTTGGACCCCCCACTGGAGGTGCTGGATTCTCTCTTGGAGCCCAACCTCAGATTCTTTATTAGTGTCCTTCCTCCCGAGCAGCCTGCAATACAGTTTTGGGTGTGCGGTGGGGAGCATTGGACCCTCAAATAGAAGCTGAAATATTTACCCCCTGAGTACAGTGCAACCTCAGGACCATTAACCACACATTCCACAGGGCATCAAATTCCCCAGGTGGGCAAAAACCCCACTGAAGCAAGGGGATGGTACATTGACTTTTATTTGTCTTTCTGATTTCCTACTTCTTTGGGGCCGCCAGGCTTTGCCAGGGCCTAATGAGCTGGTCCAAATGATTGTAGTACTTAGGGTCAATATCTTCCTTAATTCACTCCTTTGTAGACGTGCTGGCCGGAGAGCCGTGGTGAAGGCTTTTCACTCGCTGGTCGTACTGTGAATGATCCTTTCTCCTCTTACAGGCGTCCTTCAGTCGACCTCATTACTGTTCCCCTCCTTCCTGCCTCCTCCAGCCAGAGGCAGCTTCCTGAAAACTCCCCACACTTGCTGCATTTTCCACGAAGGTTCTTGCAATCTAGATGTGTCCATGTGGATCCCCAAGCCAACATCGTGCAGGGGGAAGGAAGGAAGTGCAGGGGCAGACCTTCAGGGAGGGGTTTCCCACAAGAGAAAGCTATGAGCTCCAGGGGTCCTCCCTCTTTGCGTGATTTTGGCTTGAGGGACCTATAATGTAATTTTAGGCCTGTGCTTGGAGTTTTCTGAAAGAATTAAAATTTTGTCAGGCTCAGTTTCCTGACAGCAAAATTTAAGGGGTTGTAGAGAGTGAAATAGAGTGCAGAGTGTTATGCTGGGTGGAACTTCCAGAGTATAAAGTTCTTATTTTACAGATGAGGAATTTTCCCGAGGTCCAGCAGCCAGGAAGTGGCAGACCTGTGGCTGGAATCCAGGTTCCAGGGTATCCAGATATTTTCTTAGCTCACTTTTCCACATGGTCACTGAGGCACCTGCCTCTGTGCGTGAAGGTTTCTAAAGCAGGCGAACATTTCCTTGTCAGGCCTATGCTTTTGAAAGGCAAGAGAGAGACGGAGAGAAGCAGATGTTGAGGAAATAGCCTGAGGGCTTCAGTGGCCTCTGGCACATCTGGACTGGTCCACACCCTCTTTTGCTTCCACCGTTACCAGTTGGGCTCAGGTCCCAGCAAGAAGATGGTGCATGATCCAGCCATCTCGTACATGGAGCCAAGGAGGCAGCCCCAAGGGTCACAGCTCTGAGAAGCAGCTGTGCTGCAGGTTGCCATGGAAACGGTATGAGGGTGGGGGAGGAAGCAGAGAGTAATCCAGGTGGGGTGGAGGGAGATGTTTGAAATTAGAGGTGTCTTGATGAAATGAACTTCCTACAGGTTCTGCTGGGGCTTAGTTGATGGCGGGTGTTGTAGCATCTTCACGGGTATGGGGGCCTCCTGGGAAAGGAAGCTGTCTGACCAAGGAGGGTGACGACCTCCCCATCCCAGGACAGTGCTGTGACCTGCCTACGTGCTTGTGCGATTGTGCATGTGTGTGATTGTCAGTGGGTGTGTATGGATTAGTGTAGATTGTGTGTGTTCTTGTGAAGTTGTGTGTGAGATTCAATGTGATTGCATGGTTGTGTGTCTGTGAGAGAGTGTGTGTGTATGATTTTATGTTCAGTTGTATGGTTGTGTGTGTGGTTGTTGGTTGCGTGTGGTTGTGTGCTTATGTGTATATGAGTGTGATCTCATCTTACCCCACCAGAAGGTAGTCAGAAAACTCCCTCTGTGGGAGAACCACACGGGAAAAGGCCACGCCCAGAGGCTGATCCTGGGCGTGTCATCTCCAGCCCACAGAGGCCGAGGGGGGAAGCCTGGTCTGGTGCTTACAGGCCCCCAGTCCCAGTTGGCCGTGCATTCCCTACAATACTCAGCATGGGAAGGTGGAATGGAAGCTGGGCATGTCCTCAGCAGAGTGTGCTGGTGCTGAGCTGGCCCTCGAGCGAGACTCAGGGATAAAAGCAGGGAGAGGACAAGTTGAGCTGTTCCCTCCAGTCATGTTTCCTGGAGAATGAGGTGGGCGTGGGAAGTAGAGGGCAGGTGCCCCAGAAGAGGCCGTGTGAATAAGCAAGCACTTAGTACAGTGTCAGCATTCAGTAAAATTAGTCATTCTATGGATCTTTGTGCAACCCTATTGACTATATTTGTATTCATAGTCATAGTCAACAGGTACAGACAGACATTAAAATTCAGTGAATTTAAATAAATTTCCAAGATCAGTAAGCAATACACAGGAAGAGGAGGAGCAAAGCTAACGGAAGCAAAATGCACAGCCTATGCTGGAGAGCCCTGGCAATGGGGGCAGAAGAGCCTGAGGTCAGGTTCAGCCATCCAGGATCGCAGCCGGGATGGGGTTCTGCTGGGCGGGAGTTCGGAAGGACTGTTGCCTTGAGTGTAGAGGAGGTTTCCGATTGAGACCCAGGTTCTGCTCTCTGGCAGGAACTCCCTTGTCCACAGCCATCATGCTCTGAGTGCTGAATCCACCCCAGGGTCCTGCTTCTCGTCCCCTGTGACTGCACCTGAGTGGCATGGCGAGCGTGCCCTCTCGGAGGCTGAGAACTTCACTGCTTGCTTCCTTCTCGGACACGATCATGACTGTGGTTGTCTCAAGCATAGAACAGTCACAGGCTTTTCCAGGCATGGTCCCATCTTTCTTTGGCAATAAATTCCCACAACTTAGAAGGCTTCTGGTCTGCTTGCCTCCTGTCCATTCGGTGTTCCAGTGAGCACACTTGGTACTTTTTCCCAGAGGTAGTTGGTAAGTGTGCTTTATCCTTTGCGTCGTTGGACCAATACCTATCTCTTTCATTTCAGCAGCGCCTGTCCCAAGGCCATCCAAACCCAACCTTGGGGGTTGGTGGGAGGGGAAGGCAACATCCTTAAGTTGATCTTCACCAAAGGATGGATGCTTTGGTTTGACTGAGAAGTCTTAGCAGGCCTTTGAAAGAAGACTTTGAAGAAAACAATCTCCTGATGTACAGGGTATGAAAGCAGATGGTGTTTCCAGCCCCATTGGAAAAATGCCATTCCTTCTATATCTGTTTGCAAAATAGCCTTTAAGGCAGTGCCATATATTTAATACTCTGATTTCTGTACCAGTTAGAGTCTAAGCTGCTGTAATCAAATGACCTCAAGATACAGGCTCCAACAAGATAATGGTTGCTTAACACAGCTGTCTAAGCTTCAGGTTGGCAAGAAACTCTACCCCCTGCCATAGCTTGGGGACCCAGGTTCCTTCCATATTGTTTCTCTGCCTTCATTAAGTCATTGTCCTCATCTGCAAGGCCAAACCTGGGTGACAGTATCAGATCTCCAGTTTATGGGAAGAGGAAAATAAGAGGCAGGAGGCAGTCCCATCATTTTTCAGGCTTCAGCCCAGACGTGGCTCATGGTACTCTTATTCACCTTCCTTAGGTGAGATGATAGGCACGTGGTCACTCCTGGCAGTGAGGGAGGCTGGGGAATGAGTGTGTCTGGGCCCCTGTGCGTCGGACTGCAGTTCTGCTACCATGGAAGATGGGGAGATTGGATGGGGATGGATGGACGGTGAGCAGGCTTCGGCATGCATGCTATCCGCATCAAGTCTGTGCCCTCGTGAAGTTTATCTTGACTTGAGGAGGTAAAAGAATATTTAGATCCATAGTGTAACTTCACATAGTAGCACATGCTATAGAGAAAAATAATATGAGTATGAGGATATTGAATAACCAAAATTGTTACTTAGCATTAAAGGACTCTTAGAAATGCCAGGCCAACTCCTTATTTTACAGATGAGAATGTTTAAGGTAAAAAAAAATAAGTAGAAAATGTTTAGTATCAACAAGCAAATGAAAGGGGTGTCTTGGGAAAAGGGCAATTTCTTCTGGTGCCTTGAAATAGCACAGTGGGGTTTGGTGTCTGAGCCATGGCTGGCGTAAGGCACTGGGCACCAGGGAGCTAGATGCCCAGGTCACTTAAAGTTTATCATGGAAGGGAAGGGCTGGGGGGGGCCCTTCAGAATCCTAGTCCAACCTTGATTTTATGTATAGGCAACCTGAAGTCCAGAGGGAGGAACCATTTGCCCTGAATTTCACCCAGTGTTTGGCTTTTTCACAAGTCCTGTTCAGAGATGCCAGGTGGATTAGGCACAGCAAAGACTCAGGTCTGCTGGAAATCCATGAGTGTAATCCCAGCTGCCTGCACACACAGTCAAGTCAGCTGCTCTGTGCAGCCCTTCCCCTCAACCTCAGATGTGCATAGCAATGCAGCAGATTGCCTTTTCCTGGAAATGGCAGGAGCATGGTTTTCTCCTTTCTGCAAGACTGTGGGAGCTTTCTCTTTCCCCCTCTACTTAAGGGCAAATATCTCAGGCTTCTCAGTCTAATTTCCAGAGTGCTTCATTAAATAACTCACTAAACACCCCAGATACTGCACTCAGCTATGTTCACTAAGCCCCCTCATTTCACAGGCTGATCCAAAAAGCAATCAAGTCCAGCATGATTTGTTCTTTAATAAAGAAACTCTGTGATCTCACAGCTGATCTTTGCCCAGGGCTCAGGCTGCAGCCAATACTCGAGTTCTGTTTGGTAAGTATCCACAGGGGATTCTCTCCGCGCCTGGTGGCAGCATCGCAGGCAATGGCTGTAAAGAAAATGCTTTGTTGTGTAAAGGGAGAACGTGCAACCTTTCAGAGTAGGACTGGAAGGCACAGTGACAAATGAGCTCAGCACACATGTAGGATATCAGCTTCATACTTTCACCTGGTACTAAACTTCCAAAGATTGATCACTGCTGGTGGAGCTCGAATCATCCATATTGACATACAGTCACGAGGCAAGTGTTTGATGGCAGAGATTATAGAGAACTGGCCTTCATCCTTTAGGGAGAATAAGATGCTAGTTAGGTCTAATTGCTACTTGGTTTCTGTAACAACCTCAGTTGATTAATTTGACTGTTTCTCATGCTGACCCTGTATTTATTCTGTGGGAGACCCAAGATATCAATGGTATCCATTCTTTCTTCTTTTGGAGGCAGGAAGACACCTGAATATCGGGGTGGGGTCATTCCCTGGTTTCCCTTCTTTTTTCTTTTCTTTTGACTCTCACTCTCTGATGACTTGATGTTTTAACTTCTGATGCTAGATTTTTAGCCTCTCGCGAGTGATAACTGAATTCTGTTCAGTGACCACACTCCTAGGCATCATCAATAATTTACAGAGTGGTTTGTCAATAACTTTAGCTCTTTATTGAAGCAAGTATTTGCTCTGCCCTGGCTTTGTGTGACGACTTCTTTAATTCACTTTAGAAACCGTGCCTGTTTCTCTTCTAAGTTTCTTCCTGTGATTTATCCTGATTTTGGGTTTTCTTTCCCCATTGCCAAATCTGGAATAGAAGTGTCAGGAAAAGACATTTATTTGTTCATTTGCTCAGACATATCGAGGCATTGTCCTCCTCTGCGTGGTCAGTGCTGGGCTCCAGAGTCAGTAGGACCACCATCATTCAGCCTTCATTCCAGAAGAGGATCACGGTACTCTTACTCACCTTCCTTAGGTGAGATAACAGGCACATGGTCACACCTGACAGCAAGGAAGGCTGAGCAACGGGGTGTCTGGCCACTCAGGTATCAGGCTGCAACCCTCCCACCATGGAAGACAGGGGAATGCATTAGGATGGACAGTGAGCAGTGTCTATCACACATGCTATTTGCATCAAGTCTGTGCCCCTGTGAAGTTTACCTTGACTTGCCAAGGTAAACCAATACTCAAATTTATGGTAAAACTTCACAAGTGTGCCAGGTACAGTTTTATGGCTAAGGCTACAAGAGTGAGCAAAATAAACTCTGTGCACACGTCATGATAGTGCTGTCAACTCAGGGAGATGGACCATCTATAGATAACTCAGTGCATCCTGTAACTTCACTTGATGCCAAACTGTATGAAGGAAAATAATGCAGGTGTGAGGATACAGGAGGCTTAAAATCGCTCCTTAGATAGGGTGGTCAAGAGCAGAAAGGTGGAGAATGCAAAGCCCTGAGATCAGTCTGCACTTGGGTTCCTCCTTGAGGAATATCACAGAGTCCTGAAGGCTGGAACAGAAGGAGCGTGGGGAGAGGGAAGAAATGAGGCTGCTAGAGCCCATCATGAAGGACCTTGTGGACTCGAGGAAAGCTCTGGAATTTATTCTAAGTAAGACAGGAAGCTCTTGGAGGATCATGAGCAAGGGAGAGACATGTTCATATTTATGCTTTGAAGATCGCCTCTGGTTGCTGTGTGGATGGGAAACTAATAGGTATTTTCTTTGAAACCTTCACATTTAGGTGTGTAAGGTTTTGTTGTTGGCGTGTGATCTGTTAAGTCCTGGAGTTACGGCTATGCTAGTAAGAAGCATTGTAAAATGTTGTACAACACATCTGTTTTCATACTAGTCCAATCAATTGGGATGCTTGCCTCTTTTTTTCTATTTTGAGGATCATTTAAAGAGCATAAATATGAGGCATTCCTTGAAATTCCTCTTTTTTTGGACAAATTTGGAAAATTCTTTCATAAGCAGTAGTTTATTTGATTTTTTTTCTTTTTTAAATTGTACCTTTTAAAAACAGCACCCTCATTTATTGGCATTTTTGTGTATATTGTTACTCTGATGAATTTAATCTCTGAATTGTTATATCTTCTTTCTCACTGATGGAGATAGATGGATGGATAGATAGATATTTTTTCTTTTGTTGATGAAGTGTGCCAGAAGTTACACAGTTTTACTGATTTTTTCCCCATAGACCTAGGTTTAGAAGTTATTACGTACACTATTTAACATTTTCTAAATTCATTAATTGCTGCGTATATCCATTAGTCCTTTTTTCTTTTGATTTCCCTGAATGTTACTACCTAATATATTGAATTGAGAGTTCAGTTAATTTATTATCATGCTTTTTGCTTAATGATGAAATTATATAAAGCTATGAATTTTCTTCTTATCCAGCTTTTGCCACACTTCATGTATGTATTCTTCTCATTGTCATGATTTTTAATTAGTCTGTAATTACAATTTTATTACTTCTTTGCTTCTAAAGTTAAGATTATATTTTCCTGAAGATAATATCTGCAATTGTTTTGAAAAATGCACATCATTTATCAACTTATGGATAAGTTGAAAAGCTTACCCACCCTCCCAGCTTCTTTTTCCCTCCTGTGTCATTTCTCAGGGATTACTAACTTCAGTAGGTTGGTAAGCACCCTAGAGGACCTTGTCCAAACACATATGAAACAATATGAGCATAGTCTTATTAAATAAGGCAATTTCATGGATGTCGTCCCAATTCCTTTATTTATTCAACAGTATGCTATGGCAGTATCTATAGTTCTATCTCATTCTTTTTAAATGGATATTTTATAATATAGAATACATTTATTAAATCATTCTACTAATGAGCGTGTAGTCATCTAGATTGTCTTTTTTAATGTACATTTTCCTTGTGCACTTGTGTAATAATTTGGGCAGAACACTAGATCAAAATTATGCCCATTTCTTCTTTTTTTAGGTAAAGGCATTGGTATGCCTGTAAATTCTCTGTCAAACAAATAAACAAACAAACAAAACAACTATTTGATTTGTAGCATCTGCCAATTTCCATGGTGTAAATATTGCCACCATGGGTGATTTCAAGCTAACAATTGCTCTCCAAAAACTGTTAAATATTTAACTACAGACTCTTGTGTGCTAGTACAAATCAATTCAAATTGATTCTAGCACACTGCTCCAAAAAGCCGAATTGCCTCCAAAATTATTGGATTAATATATACTCATGCAGTATCTGGTAGTGCACTCCTCCCTATAACTCCAATAACCCCGAATATTAAGAATCTTTCAATTTTTTTCAATCTGAGAGATTAAAAAATTGTATTTTACGGTTAGTTTGCCTTTCTTTTCATGTGCTTAATATCGTTTATATTTCTTCTATGAATAACTTATTCATATTATTTGCTCCCCCCCTCACACCTTTCTTTTCATTCAACAACATTTTAATTGAGTTCCTTCTACATACTAGGTATTACAAAAGCAAACAAGACAGATCCCTTTCTCTTCTTTATTAAAGGTACATTCTAGGGAGCAAGATATCCAGAAATAAGTAATCAGACAAAATTATTGCAAGTTGTAAACAAACTATGAAGGTAGCAACACAGTACCTAAACCAGAAGACAAAAGGGGCACTTTCTTTAGCGGTTATATTTTTGGGAAAAGCCTCTCCGGGGAGGTGGCATTTCAATGGGGACCTAAAGGGGTGGAAGAACCATCCAGGCAGACAGTTTAAGCTGAGATCTGGGTGTTTTAGGTGGTGTTGCGAAGCTTTCCAAACAGGAGCAGTGACCTCTGCAAAATTCCTGAGAATTTAGGGAGATTTGGGAAGGCCAGCAAGTGCAGTGCCCGTTGATGGTGAAGGAGAGGTGTGTAAGACAGAATGGGAAAGCTAGAGATGGGCCAGCGTTGCATGGTTGGCTACTGAAGAGTTTCAGGTAGAGAGTTGATGTAATGCTATTAAAAGTAAAAATCCCTTTTACAGCTGTGCATAGAGTAGATTATAGAGAGACCAGAGAGGAATATGGGAGCCAGTGAACAGACTATGTGTTAGACTAATAGTCCCAATGAACAACTCCAGGGAGTGCCATTCGAACTGAACTTTATGCTCTATTTGTAACTGACAGCCCTGGACCAAAATGACAGATTGTTCAGTTTTTTCTTTATTGGTTTTTAGCTATATTTGGGAAAATAGATACACTTTGTTTACTATATATGTTGCAAAAATTTTTCCGCAGTTGGTTATAGCCTATTTCATGATTCAAAATATCAAAGTTTTAAATTTTCGTGAAGTTGGATTTGTTCATCTTTTCCTTTGTTGGTGCTGAGTTTCTTTGTTATGACAGGAAGACCTTTCTTCTCAAGAGCTTTGCAAATTTATAAAATAGGCTTTCATATTTTTTCTTTCAGTATTTAGATTGGGGTAAAAAAAACTTAGATTTTAAAAAAATTACTCTCATCTGTATGTAATGTAGGAGACTAACTTGTATAGATGTTCACTGCGTTACATCATTCCATGCTGTTTTTTTAATTAGAGCTCTGTAGTGCATTTTGAAGTCGGGAAGTGTAAATCTCCCCTCATCATATTCTTTTACAAAATACTACTGGCTGTTCCTTTGCATCCACTTTTCTATATACTTCTAGAATCACCATGTTCAAATTCCGTTAAAAAAAAGAAAAAAAGAAAAAAAAAGAAAACTCAATGAGATTTTAAAGGAGTTGATAGAACTTGTGGCTTAATTTGGGATGAATTGACATTTTAAACATCTTGAGTTTTCCTGTAAAATAATATCTTTCAGTTATTCAGACCTTCCTTCCTTTATCCTTTTGGTAAAATTTTCATAGTTTTTACCATAGAGTTCTGATACTTCTCTTGTGTTTATTACAAGGCATTTTATCATTTTTCTTATTAAATAAATGGAGTTATTTTTCACTGGATTTTGCCTGTGTGTAGGAAAGCTATTGATTTTTGTGTGTTTTTCTTCTATCTGGTAATTTTATTGACTTTTCTTACTACTTTAGACAGTGGTTCAGTTGATCGCCTTGCATTTTATAAGTTAAACTATCATATCATCTACAAATAATGACTGTTATACCTCTCATATTTCAATATTTATTTCTCTTTTTTATTTCATTGATTGTGACCTCTTTTTAAAAAGATACATAATTATAATGGTAACAGTCACTCCTTACAGAAATGTCTTTTGGAATTCATCATTAAGTTAACCTTTACATGTTACGAAAAAATGTTTTTACTAAAAAATGACTTTTCAGGTTACTAAAAATGACATTTTTAAAAATAATTTTTTAAAAAATGACTTTTTCTGTACTTAGGGTGATGATCATATGATATCTATTTTTTTATAATGTCATGAGTTATGTAACATATTTTGCTTTTTTCCACTATTGAACTTTCCCTATATTCCTGGAATGAATTTACCTTGGCCTTGATGTTTTATTGTATTATTACACTGAGAGAGAGAGTTAGTGTGCTAGCATTTTATTTAGATTTTTTGCATCAAAATTTATAAATTAGATTGATTTGGAATGTTCCTTTGCTCTGACATGCTTGTTTGGTTTTGGTATCAGAAACCAAATATTAAGTTCTGAGACTTCTCTTGTATTTATTACAAGATATTTTGTCATTTGGACTCAGAGAATTACTGAATATTTTTCTAACTCTTTTTTATGCCCTGAAGTGGTTTAAATAACAAAGAATTTACATATTATTTAAAAGTTTGATCAAGCTTAGTCATCAGATGATCTGGGCATGGTGAATTTTGAGGAAAGTAGCTCTTTGGCTTTCAGTTTATTATCTTCTGTTATTACCCACGTGTCTGTTTTTATTGTATCCTGAGCTAATTCGTCTATCTTATATAATTTTTCAAACATATTGGTAAAAATCAAACATAGTGTTTTTTAAAATTAATTGTTAAGTTTTCACAGTTGCTCAATTTTTCTAGCATTTTGTTTATGGGGGTTTCCAATAAACTAGGTTTGGGTTTGATTATCAGATCTGTTTTTTTTTTTTTATTCAACTGGTTTCTCCTTGCATTTGTATTAATTCCATCCTTCTCTTTTATGTAAGCATATTTAGTTTTGTTCATTCTTTTTTCCTTACAAATACAATTAAGGTTATAATCTTTCCTCTGAGTAAGACTTTGGCTACATCTCCTAGATTTTGAAATGTAGCAGGATTTTGTTTTATTGTTTTCTAAATAATGTGCAGTAATTTCAGCTTGAATTTCTTTTTTTATAGAAGAATTATTCAGAAACATTTTTATGTTTACATTTTAAAATATTTATTAAATAATTAAATATGAGCTACCGATATTGAATTATTTAATATTAGTTAAATATTAGCTACTAAAATAGTTATTGTTTTGGTCATTGCTCACTTATTAATATATAATTTTGATTCAAGAATGAGCTCCTTTTGTGATTTTTATTTTGAGATGTTTATTGAAATTTTCCTTGTGGCTTAGTGACTAATTTTTCTAAATGCTTTATAGATGTTTGAAAAGAATGTATTTTATGTTTGTTTGACTATCTGTCCATGCTTTACCATACATAATTTATGTATCTTACATGTTTTTCTGTTTCATATTTTTAAAATCCTAGTGAATTAGTTTTGCCTTCCACCATAATTGTGGTTTTGTCAAACTCTTCCTTATTTCTTTGAATTTTGCTTTAAATGTTTGTCTACTGTATTATATTTTTATTAAAAAAATGCTTGCTAGTACCTTGGTTTATACTTTTTACCAAAATGTAGTATTTCTTTTTATCCCTTTTAATGCTTTTTTTCTTTGTATTGTCTATTATTTTGAGTTCTGATTTCTTATTGATAATAAGTATGTAGTTTATCTTCGTTCAGTCCTGTATTTTCTTCTTTTGTCTATCATTTTGTTTAAAGAATATATCTACATACACATGTATACACACATATATATCTTGTTGTTTTTATTTGTTTTTATTTCTTAGGGACCTTGAAAAATATTGAATTGCATTTTACAGCCACAGTATAAGTAACCATTTAGATTTTCATTTATTTTGACTGGTTTCTTTGCTTGCCCCTTCCTTCCTACTTTCCTTCCTTCTGTCCTTTCTTCCTTCCCTCACACCCTTCCTTCCTTCTTTTGTTTTGATTTTTGTTTTGGTACAGTCTCCTCTTTTTTAAAAAAATAGATTATTTGTTTGACAAATTCTTTGAGTGTTTATTCTTTGAGTGAAAATGTCTTTATTTTTGTGTTCTAGATTTGTTTTAATTCTATTTTTTTTTGCTTTTTCATTATAGAAAAATTTCAATTCTATACAAATGCATGAAGAATGGTGAAATGAGCCTTTTGTACTTACCCCTTAGCTACTCTTGAATTATCTAACCTGCCCTTCACTCCTTCCACCTCAGAGTTCTGTCTACACTAGATTATTTGGAAGCAAATTCCAGATATATGATTTCATCCATAAACAATGTATTTCTGAAAGATAAAAAGATAAAAGATACTTTTTTGGAAATATAACCACAATGCCCTTATCTCACTAAAAAATAGAACATTACTTCCTCAACACATTAAAATTATTTCAAATTATTTTAACTTTAACACTTTGCAGTCCTTGTTTCATTGTTTTCTGACACCAAATTTTGCAGGTGAGAAGTATGATATTGATCTCTCTTTGTAAAATAACTTTACTTTTGCTTTTTGGAAACTGGCCGTATTTGGTTTTTCTATTGAGGTTTCACATATTTCCTTTCTCTCCTTACTTTCTGAGCTCCGACCACACTGGCCCTCTTTGGGTTTCGTAACATGCCATGCCACAGGGCCTTTTCACAAGCTGGGTGGTCTCCCTAGAATGCTGTTCCCACCACACATGCACCGTCCCACCACACCCTACCTGGTCCTGTAGATGTGAGCATAACCATCACTTCCCTGACGGGCTGCCTGGGCGCTCCCTGGCTTCCGCTGTTAGAACACCATCTGCTTCTTCCTCATCACTCTTGTCAGAGCTGTAATTGTGCATTTTGTGTGTGTGTGTGTTGTGTGTGTTTTGCTATAATATCTATTTTTCCTACTACACAGTAAGCTCCATGCAGGCAGGGACTGTGTCTATGTGTGTTCCCCACTGCACATGCACTGCCTGCCATCATGCTTTGCAGAGAAGACACACTCAGTCAACGTCTATTGAGTGCTTGAATGTTTGAATGCATGAATGAAGAATAAGGTACTCACCATTTTTATTGTCTAAATACTTTTATTTCTGGATTTTTTTTCATTCCATCTGTTTCTTTGTTTGTTCCTGGAACTCTCATTAGATGGGTATTAGATTTTACTCAAACTGTCTGCAATGGCTTTTAACTTTGCTGTCATAATTCTAGTCTGTTACACTTTTGCCTGGAGTTTCATAATTTGTGCTTCAGCCTTGTCTGTTCTGGTATTCAGCTCTTCATTAGTTTTCGTTTTTTGTTGTTTCATTTTTGAAGAACTTTATTTCTTTTTAATGACAGTATGTTCTTGTGTGGGTATAATATTCTCCCAGATGTCTCTAAGGGAACTAATTTTACTTATTTTAAAGTTGTTTTCTGTTTCTTGAGTTCACTCTATCTTTAGGGGTTCTTTAGTTGGTCTAGTTTGGTACTTGTTTTTCATGCTGCTGTTTACCTTGGGGAGTTGGAAATTATAGATCGCCTTCTTACTTTTAAAATTAATGCTCTAGCTATCTAAATAAGTCATGTCTGACTTACCCTCTTTTACAAATGGAAGGAAAATGGTGATACAATAGCATTATGATTATTCTATTCTATTCTCCATGTTGAGGATATAAGTAAGCATTATGCAAAGTGTATCATCAGTTCATTAAAGTGTTTAGCTAATATTAATTGAGCATGTACTACATTGCTAATCATTGGAGACAGGAATATGAGTAAGTTTCTGTTCTTTCCCTTATCAATTCAGTTAAGTAAGCCAGGAAGTATATGTAAACCATTTAGGATACTGCAGTGTTGAAACAATCTTGGTAATAGATTGCCTAAAGAGAAAATTAAAAGACAAGAATTAGGGAAGGTCCAGATTACTTGAAAAGGAAAATGAGTGGTTGTTTTTCCTCTTTGTGTCCCTAGTGTTCTGGAATATAGTAAATACTCACTTCATTTATAATACATGAAATGACATTCAGGGAATGAGAGAATTAATGTAAGACTGGAGCAGAAGTCTTCTGTTTCTTGAGTAAATATTTTCAATTATTTATCTGGATGTAGTAGAAAAAACTATTCCAAACATTAGTTTCATCTTGACTCTCTTTAGGGTGCATTGTAGAATACTTGATGCTTAACAATTAAGTGGCAAATAAGCTGTTTCAGGGAAATTGAGAAGTAATGGGTCTCAATTCCCCAGCGCTTGTGTGTGAGGGCGGGTGGTGTGAGACAGAGAGAAGGACCAGAGGAGGAGGAGCAGGCAGCAATGGGAGCAAAGCCAAGACAAGGCAAGGGGCATCCATGAACAAGTGCTCATCTTCAGAGCCCCGTCCTATTCTGTCGTGTGACATAGCAATGCCTTTCAGGAGAGAAATCGTGTATTAGTGTGAGATACCTTGTTCTCTAGACAGCCAACATTTTGTGAAAATGTATCATCTGAGAGTATCACACGGTGAGAAATGTGATACCAGACTGATCATGTATAGATGCAGATTCAAGAAAATTCTCTTTCGTGTCTATCTGAAGCTTGATCAGTTTGGATTGGTTTTTTTTAAAGCAAAAGGCAAAATGCCTACCTAACATTGCATAAACAAAATGAGATATATTTTTCTCACAAAATAAGAGGCATGGTGTATTTATTAAGCAACTCAATGACATAATAGCCAACACCTCTGTCATTTTTCTGGCCTTTCTCCTCAGGTCCCAGGATGTCTACTGTAATGCCATGTATCACATTTACATTTAAGGTAGGGATGATGGAGATAAAGGATAATTTTAGCTATGTATACATATATCCCCTATTTATCAGGAAAGCTAATGCAATCCCAGGAAATTCTGTTCACATTTGTATCCCAGAACTAGATAATATGGCCACACCTAGTTTCAAGGGAGGCTAGGAAAGTAAATAGTTAGCATTGCATCTTCTATAGGAAAGGCAGGCAGACAAGAAAGGAAATGAGAATGAGATCTGGATTTGCAACCAATTATATTAGTTGGGGGTTTGAGATTTTGCCTGGGAGATTATTTTGTATCCTTTAATTTGCAGCCTGTCTTTAACTTTATATTTAAAAATCATCCATTACAAACAGCATATAAATAGGTGTTTTTGTGGCTGGTCTAACAATCCCTGCCTTTTAATTGCAGTGTTTACTCAATTTATATTTAATGTAACTATTTATGTAATTGAATTTAAATCTACTGTCTTGTTATTTGTTTTGGATCTGGCCCCTTTGTTTTTTGTTCCTTTGTTCACCCTTTTTAGGCTAATCAGGGTTTTGCCATTTCTGTTATTGTTTTGTTCTTTCTGTGGATTCCATTTCTTCTACAGGCTCTTTGTGTGCACCTCTTGAAACAACTCTTTTTGCGGTGGCGCTAGGGATTATGCATGACCGTGCATTAATGTTATATCCTTCATGTACTAACACGATGCAAGGTCTTTACAGCAGTATTATCCCATTTATATCCCTTCTATCCTTTGCCTATTGCTGACACAGATTGTACTCTTATGTGTATTCTAAGCCCCACACTACATTGTTTTATTTTTGCTTCAAAGATTTTTTTTTAAAAAGAAAGAAAAATAGTCTTTTGTATTTATCTACATATTTACCATTTCCAGTACTTGTTTTTCCTACCTAGAGACCCAAATTTCCCCTTGGCACTATTTCTATGATTTAGTAGAAAGAAATTTCTTTACCATTTCTTATAGAGTGGATTTGCCAGTGATAAATTCTCTTAGCCTGTATTTATCTGAAAATGCTTCTTTTGCCTTAATTTGTAAATGTTATGTATGTCTTTATTATCTTTGAGTTTTTATTGTCTTTCTCCTAAGATAAACTTAATTTAGAACAGTTTTAGATTTATAGGGAAGTTACAGACATAATGCAGTCATGCATAGGGCATGCTCAGGACTGAAGATGCAGGCACACAATTCCTTTTTGGTTACACTAGAATTGAAAGTCTAACTTTATTAATTAATTTGCAATAGGATCATTCTTTTCTAAGGGATACTGGTCCAGTGTATTTTATCCATGTGGGGGGATTCACTGTATTTGTAAATGGATTGATCCAAGTATAAGATGTCAGGTTTCTATTTGAATACGTTTATCAAGTATCTTGCCTAAGGTTTTCAGGCTTCTGGAAAAAAAATATGTATTTACATCCATTCTTTAAAGGATACATTGGCTAGGGAGGGGGAGGTAGGAGTAGGATGCTTATTTTAGAGAATAATTTTGAGTTTTGTTTTTTTTTTTTTTAAGATTTTGGGGGTTCCAAAAGTTTGAAGATTTGAGGGAGAAAGAGGCCAGGAGAAGAGAGGAGTGATTCACTGACATTACTATTCTTGAAAAAATATTTGTGGTTAACCAGTCTTCCCCACCCTATGCCCACAGGACTAAATGTTCACAAGTCCCTCATCAAGAAAGTTCACAAAGGAACTTCGAATTCCATTCTGTTCCTTAGTCTGTCACTGAGAATAGGTGAGTTCTTTAAAACGCACACCTTTCTAATTTTATCTAAACTTCATTAGCTTGTCTTAAAATAATTCCCAAACCAAAGAATAATAGAAAGCTGGCTCTCATTGCATCCAACTACCTTTATGTTACTAATGAAGGATCTGAGGCAGAGAGGAAGGATCGCTCAAGGTCATGGTACTCATAACAATGCTCT
Organism: Lepilemur ruficaudatus; assembly: GCA_963574885.1. Lineage (NCBI taxonomy): Eukaryota > Metazoa > Chordata > Mammalia > Primates > Lepilemuridae > Lepilemur > Lepilemur ruficaudatus. The sequence continues at coordinate 35,749 of CAUYRT010087784.1, read as the reverse complement.
CCAGGTCATGGTACTCATAGCAGTGCATAATGATCCATAAAACTTAGTGGCCAAGCTGGGATTTGAACCTGCAAGCTCTGTTTTCCCAGTCCAGGGCATCCTGGGCTGCAGCACTCCAATTATTCCTTTTTTTGTGGACCCTGATCCTTTCTTTCCTTTTCTTATGCTGTAGGTGCCCCAGCGTTGATTTAGTCCCCTAATCCACAGTTTCCGCTTTACCTGGGCTTGATTTCCTTTCTTAAATTCCTTTATTGAGATTGCATACCATACAATGCACCTATTTTTCATTTATTTTTCACTGCAGCCTGAAATCTGGATCCCAGACCCCAAAATGTCAAATAGACCTTTTCCAAATGAGATGATTGAGGGGGCCCTCAACACTTCAGGGTGTGTAGGCTACCCTATTTCATGGAAATGACAACCCACGAAGACCCACATTTCTACGTTTCTGGCCCCAGATCTCTTGGGAATGTTTCCCACCCATCTGTACCTCTTCTCAGCTTTGGTGCCGGGTTTTCATCTCATCTAAGATTCTTGTAAGTGTGTCAGACTGGCTGTCGAATCTGATGCCCATATACAAGGGAAGACTTTACAATCTGTTTCCCGTCTCTGACACCCTTCCTTTCCCCCGTAACACAGCCCTTAGAAGGAAAATTATCTGTGAGCTGTCTTTGGCATGAAAGGAAAAAGAAGAAACTCACATTTACTTGTTCACCCAGTAATTCCTGAGCACCTCCTGAGTGCCGTGGCCTGTCGCAGGCACGGCGGACACTCAGTGAGTCAAAACAGACAGGGCCTCTGACCTTGTGGCGCTCGCAGGAAACGTGTCCTGCTTCCTGGTAGAAGCAGGTGGTGGAGGGAGTAGGGGCTGGAGGACACAGTTCTGCAACTGGATCGGGGTGTGGGGAGCAGAGGCCATGCCAGCTATAATCCTCCCTCTCCTCCCCATCTCCTCAAGCCCCACCTGGTATTTTTCTGCAAGCCTCTCAGAGTCCAAAACAGAACCTGGAACTATTTTCTGGAGATCTGAGGGTCCGGCTTCCAGATTGGCTTTGAAATCTCAAACTACTAGCCCACATCACCCCCTTATTATACTTAGGTCTTCTGAGTTCACACATGAGGAAGTTGAAACTCAGGTGACAGAAGTCACCCAAAGTGACATGACTAATTAGTAGCATAGCAGGGCAGGGTCTCCAGTCACCTGGTTACCTGGGCCCCGGTGCTCTCCCCACCTCACTTGTCCTGCCCCAAATCTTCCTTTTGCCAGTTTCACTCCACACGGCCAAGTAACCTGACCAACCCAGCCGCAGACCCCGGCACCCTAACTGGCTCCAGTTTCTTACCCAATAAGGGTCGAATGTCCCTGAAAATCGTTCTGAGAAATGTGCCATTGTTCTCAGATGACAACCTTGACATGTCAGGCTCCCCTTGACCCAAGGAAGGATCACCCCAAATGGCAGTGAGGAATGTGGGGGTTTGTGGAGGCGGGCCAAGGTCGCGTGGAGCAGGGGGCTGCACTCCGCGTTCAGTGCATTGGGCCCACGGGGAAGCAGGGCTTTGGCAGGTTGAACTGCACGCGCTGTAGAAACAGGACAGTGCCAATACTTTTCTAGGACTGCATCAGATAAACTGGGACATCTGCAATATTTCCTAAGCAAACTAGGTTACCCTCCCCGCTGCTGCGGCTACCCGAGGGCATTGGGCAGCTGGGTGACCCAGAAATGGCCATCTCCTTGTCCAGCTCCATCTGGAATTCCAGCCCCTAATTCTGGGCACTGGCGGTCTCTAGGTGGAAGCGAGCTGCACAACACCAAACAGAATCAAGCCCATTCTTGCTGCAGGAAGAGTGTAAGCGTATCCCAAACAATAAGAAGAAAGTGGCATTTGTCTTTAAAAAAAAAAAAAAAACAGAATTAGTAAGTGAAATGGCAATAAATCTTCCCCATCTACTTTTATGTTTTGTAGTCTGGAGAAGCAAAATAATTGTAGGAAAATGTGCCATGTGGAAAAAAAAAAGTCTTGATGTCAAGAGACATTGATTTGGGTCGCTAAACTGGGAGAAATTACTTCCTCTCTGGACCTAACTTTCTCAGTGACAATGAAGTTGGCTTGGATGCTTTCTAAGAGTCTTTCTTGCTTTGAAAGCCTATGATCATATATGATCTCGAGTTAACAATGCCGAAAACAATACGGGGGACGGCCACTAAGATGCCCCTCCCTCACCCCAGAAAGACTTGCGGATCTAGTGATTGGATGACTCCACAGAGCAGTATTGGGAGCCCGGGAAATGGATGTAGAACAGGGACAAAGAAGGTAGCTTAGGTCACCTGCCTTCTCTCCTGTCCCCCAGTTCACTCCCACTTCTGGGGCATGCAGAATCCTGCGTGCATTCATCTGTGAGTCTATGTGTATTGTAGGTTCTAAACTCCTCATGATGCAAATGAGAAGGGGAAACAGTCCGTCAGTGAATCCTGCACTTGGTCTCCAACAGAGCAGTCTCGAGGCCGGGGCCAAGCTTATTTACTCAGCCATTCATAATGACATGGCGCTGTATTTGGCCAGCACCTCACCCTTCCAAATCCTAGACCATCTGTCTGTTGCAGTTAATTGGCTCCAGAGGGAGATGTGCTCAGAGGACGTTTCAGCAAATGCACATTGAGCACGAGGAGAAGTCTCTGGTCCAAACCTCTGTGTGAAATCCTTCAGCCTTGGAAGTGTAGACCGAACCACCTGTGAGCTCACTGAGTGACTTTTGCTCAGAATAGAGGCAGGCCTTTCCCTGGGCACACCCTCCCCTCCCAGCGTCTCAGAATGAAGGCAGGCAGCCCCTGGATAACGTGTCACTTCCACAGCAAGGGGGGACTTCAGGGAAACAGTCTAAGACAATGAGATTCTGAAATAGCACACTAGATAAGACAAAGGACATCTTCAGTGCCCAGCTGTGTTCTTGCTCTTGAACTCTGTGGACATTTTAACCCTCCGGGTGGGAGCAAGAGGGGCCCTAAGGGTAGAACTCTCCTATAAAGTATAAGGGAGTGGTTGGACAGGGACTCATGTCCAAATAAATGGTCTTGAAGATAGATGAGTCTAAAAACCAAGTGTTTGAAACCCGGGGTGCAGGGTCAGAGACCAGAGAGACAAAGGGATGATTCCTAGGGTGCGTGCCATGAACACACACACTAATCTGGAACAGCCTGACTGTGTTCTGAGCTAGTGTAATTTGGAGAGATTTCCATCACGGGGTTTCTGCAGTTAATGTGTGTGCCATACACGAGCTGCGTGACCTTGAGCAAGTCATCTCATTTCCCCGAGGATCAGTTTTCTCATCAGACAAATGAGAGGGTGGGACCAAAATATCCCCTAGGACTCTAGCTTAGAGGTCGCAGGACTCTTTCAAGAAGAGACAAGAGGAGCAGCTCCATCGGTTTTATTGGTGAAAGCTGTGTTGGTGGTGGTGGAAAATACAACATAAATCCAGTAATACTGAAGGAAGGAGATATGAACTCGTGACAAAAGACAGTGAAAACTTGAAGTTCTTCCATTGAGACTTATTCCAGAAGCCTTTTGCACGCAAACACACGCACACAATTTTAATAGATTTAAAAACTTTTTTTTAATAAATGAAAAATTTATTCACTTTTTTGGTGAGACTTGGAGTCTATTCCTTTGTCAATTACTAGTCACACAACCTTGGCGTGGTCTTTTGACCCTCATAAGCTTCAATTTCTTCATCCATCAAGTCGAGGTAGTGAAAACTATGTCAGGGCAACACATGAACTACGCAGGAGTATAGTGTAGTGGGTAGAAAATTCAGTCCTGGACTCCAATCACATGAGTGCAAGTTCTCTGCAGCCTGACCTTAGTGCAGTTCCCTCACGTCTGTGGGCTTCAGTCCCACCCCAGGACAGTAACAGGATTTTCTACAGGGTCACTTTGTGAACTCTGCGTGTGGCGAGGTGGTTAGGAGCACAGCTCTGGAGCTACACTTGGAAGGGTTCAAAGCCCAGTTCTGACAGTTACTAATTGCATAACTACAGGTAACTTCGTGAACTTTCTCCTGCCGTAGTTTCTCCATCCGAAGATAAGAATGGTGATGATGCTCAACTTCCAGGATTTTCTTGAGAGTTAAGTGAGTTCATACATGCAGTGTGCTGGGAGAGGATGTAGTAAACACTCAATAAAGTATGCGTTTTGTTAAGTATGAAATAGTCGACAGGAAGCCATTTAACAAACATTTCAACAAACATTACAAGTAATCAGACAGACAGTGTTCCTCTTGTGGAGCTTGTATTCTAGAGGGGAGAGACAGACAATATACACATTAAAAAATAACTGTGTCGTAGGTCAGGTGGTGGAAAGCATGGTGGGGAAAATGAAGTGATGTGGGGGAAGGAGACAGCGGGGGATGGGGAAGGGGTGCTCCTCGGATGGAGCCACCCCTAAGGAGGTGAGGTGTTTGATGAGGAGCTGAATGGAGTGAGGGGTGCCTCCCGGCCACACAGGCAGAGAGCAGAGAACAGACAGGCCTGCGCTCAAGTGCGCTTCTCCTGTAATTGCGATAGTGACGACAGAGGCCATGATGATCAATAAAAACTGCTTCGTGGGCATTTAGGACATAACTCAGGCACACTGGCTGGTCTTGGCCTCTAAGTGATTACAGTGTGGGTGTTCAGGATTGTAGCTGGCTGTGTTCGGAGAGGGAACACAGCAAGCACGGCAGGGCTCCCCGCTTTCGTGCTGCCTGCCCGGCTAGCAGCCCCTGGTGCAGCCGCTACGGGTTCTTCTGCCGGCAGAATCTTGGAGAAATTTTCACTGATTCCATCATTGTTGCAGCTGGATTAAAAATTTTAAATCAGCTTCAAATTTGCGGAATTAATGTGTGTGAAGTTACCTACCATTCACTGTTATTGCTGCGACTGGCCATGGATTGGGAAACTATAGTCTCCAAACAGAGTGGGCTTCCATCCTGTCTCCAAGTGATACGTTTTTGCCCTTCTCTTCCCGACTCTTCCCTGCAAACTCCAGAAAACAGGAAGGTGGGGCGTGGCAAAGAGACGGGTGGTGGTGCAGTGTGTCTTGGCAGGTATAATGTCCACACAAGTAAAGACTTTTAGGTAAGGGTACAGTTAGGAAGAGCCTTGGGAACAAATTCGTGGGGCATCACAGCTTTTCTTATTCTGTTTATGAAGGAAGTCTGCAAGTCAGTGGGGACAGGAGAAAACCCTGTCGAGGTCCAGTGGAATCAGCTGTCCTGGTCTGGATTCTTAGCCATTGTAGAGCAGAGAAAATCACCTTAAAATAGGTTATGTGAAAGAGGATTGTATCGGTTCATTGTGCATAATGTGTTCAGGCATAATTGGATCAAGGTGCTTGAATGACGTCTCTCTCTCTCTTTCTCTCTCTCCTCCCTCCCATCTCTCTGTTTGCCTTCATTTTACTTCACTCTTGGGCAGACTATTGCCACAGAGGGGAATACGGACCCCAGGAACTCCCAATTTATCTCGTTCTTGCAGCTTAATATTCCACCGGAAAGTGAAGCCTTCACGTATATTTTCAGCAGACGTTCCAGGATTCTGGCTGACCTGTCTTGGGTTAGCCTGTGTCTAACAAGCTTCAGGAGGATGGGGTGCCTGGGTCGGCCAGACCACAGCCATGTGGCCGCCACTGAGGGGTCCTTGGGGAGTAGGGGCAGCCCCATCTGGCCGCCCTGGACTAAGCAGCACTGCTGTGAGATGTGGTTCCCTAAAGTCAGGGCTTGTGGGCAGACAAGCTCACAGGCATCCGTCTGTGCCAGGTGATGCCAGGCAGGCAGAGGGTACAACTGACACCAAGCAAAGCCAAGGATGCGAATTGAGAATTTTTCCTAAAATTCTGAGGGTCATGCTACCAATAGAGGTAAGAAGAGAAAGAGAGACAGAGAGAAAGAGAGAGAGAGATGATATGGGGAAAAGGGAAAGAAAGAGAAAATTATGATAGGAAATACAGAAAAAAGGCTAAAATTAGAGCTATTCCTAAAGGAAATCCACAACAGTTTTTGAGACATCATAATCAAAGATACAAATGAATCACCTTCCCTGAGCTCCCCCCAGGGTCCAGGTTAAAAGGATGCCATTCATTACAGGCAAAAAACAAACAAACAAAAATCCCTGCCCAAGGCACCTGCCAGATGACCAGCATATATGAACAAAGGAAAAATTCAGTAAGCATCCAGTTGTTTAAGATAATTTAAAAATTATTATATATTGAAAGTAGTAAAATAGAGGTTGGCCTTGGTCTTCTGTCTGGCATCGAGGACCAGGGAAAATGGCGAAGCGCCTGGCTGTTCTGAGTGCCTGTGAGCCAGGAACTTCACGCCAAGACAAAGCTCCTCACGTACAGAGACAACATGAAGTCATTCTTGGATACGTACGGGCTTGGAAAACAGCAGACTTGAAGTTTGAGCCAACCGAAGTTAACTGCAGTTAGGATTGCAAGTGGATGTTTTGCTATGAGAACTGCCTGGCGGTTCTTGGGGTGTGAGCAAGACTCCCCCTACGCAGGAGTCCAGGAGAAACGCTGATTGCACAGCACCCCTCCAGAGGCGGGACTGGCCAATCCACGAGGATGTGGCTACCTGGGCTTTCCTGTCCCGGTGGCATTCAGAGGAAGCTTAAAAGGGACAGATTTCAAAACTCATTTTCACCCTTCTTGATTGGGTCGACTCTGTAACTGAACTTAAGATATTCCTTTGGAAAAACTTCTTCCTCCGAAAATTACAGGCCCAAAGAGACACCAGAACTCACCAGAATGGCAGCATTTCTTCTTGCTTGCTTGTTCTCCATTGGGGTCTTTGCTAAACGCTCAATGTAAGTTATCTCAGGTCAATTCCGCCACTGGATATTGGATTCAGAAACCCAATTAGATAGAATTTACAACTACATTTAGAGAAAAAAAAAATTGCAAAGGCTGCTTCTTTTGTTGTGGAGAGACTGGTCTTTGGGTCTTCAGTTTTCTGTCTATTCCTATTTTTAATGAGCACACATTACTTTTTAAGTGAAAAGAAACAACACTCAGTTACAACAGAAGAGAAGCCGAGTGCGAGGGTCGCGCGCGGCACGCACGGGCATCCGCTCACGTTTGAACTGCGCACGCCCTCTACCCTTCTCCCTCGCATGCGAGCTTTCCTTCTTTCTTTTCCTCCTGCCTTTTTCTGCCTCTGTTGCACAGCTCGCATGCACCCGGTTCTCTCTCCCAAACACACACGCACAGGATCACACACACAGTCCTTTGCTCACTTCCTTATTTCCATCTTCCTCTCCATCCGGCTGTTTCTCACACCCACAGACCTCCAGTCTTGCGGTCACCCCTCGGCCTCTCCCGATGGCCCTCCCAGCTCTGCACAGTCACGGCCTTCAGTGGCTGCCCCCGCGGCTCTGTGGTTCTGTGTGCCTTTCATTCACAGACGCGCACTCTGCCAGGCCGGGCTCGGCCACTTCCTCTCTCCTCTTTATCCTTCAGTGCTAGTCCATCTGACTCTGCCTCCCTCCCTCCTGCCCCCTCAGCCGCCCCCACTCTCCCTCCCTAACGCACACACACTCTCCTTGACGAGTTGTGCGCGCTCACAGGAGTTATGGATTCAATTATCCAAACACCGCAGTCCTCCCCCACCTCTCCTGAAAAGTGAAGACAAGTGAGCATTCTAATTAAAACGTTACCCGTCTCATTGGCACAAAGAGACAGAAGCACTAGGGTTGAAAAAAATGGGTAGACAATAATGCATTTCCCTTCCCCCAGCTGGGTGAGTCATCTGTGGGCTTTTTCTGGTTTTACACCAGCTCTCTGCCACTCTGGGTACACAGACTGGGGGATGACTTACTTTTTGTCCATCCTTCTGGGTAAAATGATGAATTCTTTATCTGAATACTTAGGGATAAACATGCAGTATAATCAGAGCTTGGCTCGGATCCGTGGACTCCCAAAACTTTTGAAAAGGCTCCTTTGTTCTTTGTCAGTTGAAAAATAAACACACCCGGGGTATCTTGAGCCTGTCTTCCTTTCACCAACTCAGGTTTGCTTTTTGTCTCCTTTTGTGCAGACCAGCATCTGTGGAAATTCAGCTGGGAGCCACCTCCTGTAGGTTTAGAGGGCTTTAAGCTAATACTGATGTATTATACTCACGCAGGGCTTGGTGACGCCTCTACATTATCAGACTAGTTGTTAACCCACTCTCGTTGCTTTAGAAAAGTCAGGAATGAATTGTTAGAGTGTTCAGATGGAGCGACTATTACCCGATATTCCACTGGAAGCCTGTCCAACGCCTGGCTCCAAAGCTTGCAGAAGTGTTTGGTGTCATTGTGTCTTGGGTGGCAGTAGAAGCCTAATGGCTGGTGCGGTGCCCAGAGTAGTCCAGGATGGTGATCCAGGGACCTTTGGAGCAGTAGGGATTGCATGTGCAACAGCTGCCTGTGAATGGCTTGCCTCTTGGTGTGCCACCTCTTTATCAGTGTGACGGGAACAGCAGTGGCTCCCTCCTGGTGTGGCTTGAGGTCCTGGGACTGGCCTGCATTGTAGGAAATCTTTATGCCCCACTCTGTGATGTTTAGGGTGGCAGGATAGGTGGGTCCCTCTGGTCCATGAGGAGAGGGGACCTGTGATAACTGAAGGGTTGGAGAGTGGAGAGTGTGGCACAGTAAGAAATATGTGTTTGGTCTTTGTCCCTGGTTCCTGGCCCAAAGCTCCTAAATTCCTTGGAATTTGCTGGGTGATAGAAGCATCTTTTGTTCTAAGGGGGCTCCTCTTAGTGGGCCCCGAGATAACGTCAGAATGGGGGCTGGTTGCCAGAAAGACCAAGTCTTGATTAGAGGCCTGAAACTTTCAGCCACCCTCCTGCCTCTGGGGACAGGACAAGGGCTGGAGATTGAGCTAATAATCAATCATGCCCATGTGATGAAAATTCTATAAAAACCCCTCCACCATGGGGTTCGGCGAGCTTCTGGGCTGGAGAGCATGTGGAGGTGCTGGGAGGGTGCTGCACCCAGAGAGGGCTTGGAAGCCCTCCTTGCCCTGTGCGTCTCCTCCGTCTGTTCCTGAGCTGTGTCCTTTACAAGAAACTGGGAACAGTTCAGTAAAGCCTGTTCCTGAGTTCTGTGAGCTATTCTAGAAAATCATTGTGCACAAAGAAGGGGTCGTGGCAATCGCGATTCATAGGCAGTTGGTCCAAGTACAGGAGGCCTGAGGCTTGCAGCTGGAGTCTTAAGAGGGGCAGTCTCATGGGGCCTGTGAGCCCTGGAGCTTGTCCTAACTCTGGGTATTAAGAATCAGGACTGAATTGGATTGTTGAATACCCAGTTGGTGTCTGGAGAGTTGGAGAATCGGTTGGTCTGAGGCAAACCCCCCCAACATTTGGTGTCAGATGTGTTCTGAGTAAAAACAGCTCATTGGGAGTACTTGAGAGTCAGCCCCCAGGCCCTGAAAATCATTGTCTACAGCGGACTCACAGGTGGACATCACCCCTGAGCTTGGCCATGTGATGAGCAGGTCCCCTAACGGGGTACTGGTGGCTGCGGTACAGCTTGGAAGAGCAGTAGATGTGCGAGTCTGGGTTTTAGATTTGATGCTTGGGCCCAGCTGGGGTACCAGCCAGGACTGGCTCTCCTTGAAGGACTTGGATGCCCATCTGGGGGAGGGAGACAGCTGCATGGTGCCACTGCCACCTGCTACAGCAGCACTGGGAAGCCCCTCTAAAGCTCCAGCCCTCATGTCAAAAAGCATCATTTCATTCCTGGTGCTCTGAGCAGGTATCGATGGGATACTGACCTTGGCAGCACTGGCTGTAAGATCTTCAGACATTCAGTGGGTATTGACAGGTGGCACTTCAAGATAAATGTTCAGGCACAACAAAGTGACTACAGTCAACAATAAGTTAAGGTGTACTTCAAAACAACTGAAAGAATGGGATTGGAATGTTTCTAACACGAAGAAATGATAAATGCCTGAGGAGATGGATACCCCCAATTACCCTGATTTGCTTAATACACATTGTATGCCTGTACCAAAACATCACATGTACCCTATAAATATATACAACTATTATATACCCATAATAATTAAAGATAAAAAATTTAAAATGGAAAAAAAGGTAAACATTCAGTAGGTATTAACAGGTGGAACTTAGGATGCATGGAAAAACGTACCTTGTGCTCCTCAGAAACAAGGACGGTTTGTAACTCAGGGACTCCAGTGTAAACCCAGCGCTTTCTCCTCTGTTGTGAAGACCCACTCGCCCATGGCTTTGGAGGTCGGCCCTCGCTGCAGGCTCCTGTAGCTCTGCCCATGTTTCTGCTAGAGGACTCGCCCTGCGTTGCAGGTCTCCAGCTCCCTGCTCCCCCGAGCTCTATTCCAGACCTGGCAAAGTGCCAGTCACATTGGGTCACTGACAACTGGATATTGGGTGAATGAGTAAATGAAAATGCTCCTTCTCCATGCTCGCACATGAGGACACGAGGCAGGCAGAGCAGGGGAGCCACGGTGCCACAGGTGATCCCCAGGTCCAGGGCCTCCGAAGGCAAAAAGAGAGGACCAGGGCTCCTCTGGCACGGAATTCACAGATCCTACTCCCCTAAGCTCCCCAGCCCGGCTCCGTGGGAAGGATTCTTGTGGCAGAGACCGAGACTTTCAACAAGTATCCCTCCTAAGGAAAATAGAATCTTCCCTACAAACTACCAGGTGCCTGAGGTTCCAAGGAACATAAAGGAAAGAGAGGTGGCTCGGGTTCCTTCTCTGATGCCATCACTCATTGGCTGGGCGACCTCGGGTACATCCTGGAACCTTTGTGAGCTCCATTTTCCTCATTCGTGAAGTGGTGGTTACAATAGTGTTTACTACGCAGCACGCTTGGAAGTTCAAACAAGATATGCAAATGGCACCTCATAACATTGTAAAGTGCTGTGAAATGTTAGCTAACTCCGTGGTTTCTTTATATTATGGCTCCGGTCCTTACAGACACACTTTTGCCTAAATTACCTTAATGTGGGTATGGGGTAGGGAAGGGGTGCTGGGAGCTCAAGAGGGAACTTGGTAAGCCACTGGGGGGCAGAGAGAGGAGAGAGGCTGGGCACAGAGATTTAGACACTTATGGCACCAATGTGGCCCATGGCAGACCCCTCTCTAGAGACCCCCAATGTCGGACTCTTGGGGCACCTCGTCCTGCAGCTCCTCACCTGCCAGCCTGTGCTGTCCACACCCACTGTGACCCTCATGCTGAACTTCTCGACGTCACACTCCTGGGGCTTGCGAAGGCTGGTGAGGAGGAGTTGGTGGGGAGAAGGCACAATGCCCCTTTCTCCCCTCCACTCTGCCAGCGATTGGACAGAAACTGAGCCATGAGCACAGCCTCCCCTGACCATCTCTGAGGAGCATCATGCAATTAAAGGCCTGACAGTTGCCATCTGTCCTGTCCTTCTCCAGTCGCCCAGGGCGCAGGGATTCAGAGCCGGCACATTGTGATACTCTACAGTGCTCATGTCACCCCTGATTTCTTCCAGAAAGTCATTAAGTAGACCTGTGTGGGAGCTGCTGCAGTGTCTGAAAACTCCCCCCAGGGCAGGCGGCACAGAGGTGGTGAGAACACGCTAGGATTCCTCAAGTTCAAGGAAGTCGGGAGCAGTGTAAAGTCAGACAAGGATGAGCTGGACTTAGACCCCAAATGGACTCATTTTTGTCTTTCCTCTTTGGCTCCTTCAATGTAAGATTGAGGCCCAGATCTTCCTTGGGACCACAGAATCACAGACAGTATGGAATGTGTCATAGTTTAGGTTTTCACAAAAGCAGGGGCTGAGACAAGAACTTGGCTGCAGGTGGTTTATTTGGGAGAGGACCCAGGGGTCTGAGAGGAAAAGCCAGTCACGAGATGCATGGATGAGCTGCTTGTCACTGCAGGGAGCTGGAATTCAGTCCCACAGAAAGAAGCACCATGTCGCATGTGCCCCAGGATTGTCCCACTGGAGGCTGGGCCATTTGGCCACCTGCTCCCATCACTCTGGTGCATTTATTGCCGTGCACGTTTGGCTTGCCACCCGCATGAGTCTGGGCAAAACTGTGAGGCAGTGAGGCAGAGACACTTGCACACTTGGTGTGGGAGGCTGGCAGCTTGCAGAGAACTGTGCGTCACAGCTGTCCTGAGGTCAGGGCCGAGGGGGTGCATCAGCATTGGCTACAAAGAGCGGGAGTTCTTCTTGGGAAAGGGGACTTCTCCATCTAGGCACAAAGAGGCAGGGACAGGGACTCCCTTTGTCCTTTTGACACTTGTCCTTTTCCTTTGAGAATCAGCTCATGGGTTATCTGCTCTGGGATGGCTTTGCTTGACCAGGCACATTAAGGGACATCTGGAATCCTTCTCATGACCCTCATACCTGGCTCAAGGAGAGTCCATAACACGTGGCCCTCTGAACGCGTGTTTGCCTATCTTCCTTATCAGACTTGAGTCTCTGGAGGACAAGGGACCATAACTGCTTCGTCTTTGTTTCCTGAGCACTTAGAAAACTACGCAACATACAATCATTGTTGGTTAGATAATTACATGCGTTTGACAGTGCCTCCCTGGGAAAGTGCCTTTACTTATTACCATTGCTGTTGACTGAGCAGGAGGTAGCAAACTCTGAGCCTTAGGAAGTCGTGGAAGAAGAGTGATCCAAGCAGTGATCAAGGCCTGGCACCAGGACGTAGGAGGAACAATGTAGAAGGGTAAGATACACTGTTGAGGGAGAAACTCCTGACCTCAGCTCTGATCTGGGAGAGGTCTTTAGCAGTGGGTGATGTACACAGCAGCATAATGGTCAGTGGCTGCATGCAGATAGGTAGGGGCTTGGCATCCACCTGGTTTGAGGATGGTGGGACCACTATCCTTTCCTCCCCACCCCCACCCACTTACATAACAGTTTGAGTCTCAAGCCCCAAGTGATGGGACAGGGGTTAACTACTAGTGGAAATGCAACCTAAAATTTGTCTCCTAGAACCACATCCTGCTAATGAAATCCCCTTAATACCCGAAGGCTTTGAATAAAAGGTTTATCAGTCTTCACGTTGGCCATCGTGTGATTCATAGTTCAAGGTGACTTTGAACTTTAGCAGATTATGTTAATTTTGCTTCCTCAGAAATCACTACTGATGCTGCAGAGATACATGAAAAAGATGTCATGTTGCTTAAATTATTGAAAAGCTGGGATAACCTAAATGTACAATAATAAGGGATTTTTGAATGAGCTGAATGATATATTTGTATATAAGCATCCATTTGTATTTACCTGAAGTGTTGCTTAAAATACTAGAAAACCAGAAGTGATCTACATGCCCAACAACAGGAAATGCCCTGAAAAGAAAAAAAAACAAACCTAATGTGTGTGCTACATCTACACAGTAGAAAACAGTGAGGCCACTGAATTGCCCCTGATCCATTAAATATGATATTGTCAATGTGTATTTGTTGACATGAAGCTCTGTTCATAATATACTAAACGAAATAAACAAATTAAAAATCAGTATGCACACCGTGATCAAATTGTTTTCACTATAATTATTGAAACATGAGTGAAAAGATCTGGAATAATAATCTCCAACTATTTACTGTGGTTATTTCAAAGTGGTAAAATTATGAGTGATTCACCACCACCACCCTTTTTTTGGTCTGTTATTTATAATTTTTCTACAAGAAGTCTGTTTCATTTGTGGGTAGAATAATCAAAAAAAAGTTTTTGCAAGATAACTGGAAATTAGCAGCACCCTGGATGTTTAAGCAATGTAATTTAGAAATATACTGCCCACCCAGAGGCCGGTCTGCGTGGCCAGTCTGCCCAGGCTCTCTGGCTGCAGTTTCACCCAGCCTTTGAATGACTCGCACCCCCTAGTGCACCCCCAACCCAGCATCACCACTGGAGTGGAATGGGGCACTGGGGGAGAAGCCCCTCCCGCTTTGCTCTTTCCTTGCAGACGCCAAAGCCCCGAGAAGTCCTGCAGCCAGCACAGGGCCCAGAGAGGCAGAGGTGTCCAACAAATGGAGCTGCAGCCTAAAACCACATAAATATTGAATGTCCCAAGAGCCAAAATCTTCTGGGAGGGGCCGTCTGTGAGCAGGGAGGAGGAGCCATCCATCAGGAAGAGGCAGACAGCCCCGGGGGAGATGGACAGCGGGGGAGGGGAAGGGAGGACGTGCCCCAGAGATCTGGGCTGCAGCCCACTGGGCCTGGGCTGGGAGGGCAGAGCCAGGCCCTGGGAAGGGTCTTCATGACCCTTCCTCTCAAAGGGAAAAAAGGCCTCTTATGATAAAAGGATAAAGAAAGAGGGTATAAAGATGTTTTTGATGGCACTGATAAGTTTTCAAACCGTTTCCCATCAGCAGAGCAATAACAACCTTTCTAGTAGTGGGTACAGTTATGGGCTTGCCCCAAAAGAAACAACTAACTCCCTAAGACAGCGCTGAGCTGTGCTCTGGTAGGAATCTTAATATTTTTTGTTCTCAAGGGAAGAGACATAGTCACTGCACAGATATTTCTATAAGGGGGATCCCGTGTGGGCGGGTGTTGATGGCCATGAATAACACAGGTGGTCCCCCTGCTGGGAAGTTCCCCTTGTCCAGGGTGGGAGAGGGGAAAGTCCCGGCCTATATGGATCCTGAGAATGCCTTCTCCACTTCCTATGGGTTTTCAAGGCATGTGAATAGCACATCTCTCCGGATACAGAATCAGGGACCGTTTGGGCTGGGGGAGACCTTGGGGCTTCTTGTCCAAGCCTCTCATTGCACAGTCCAGGAGGCAGAAGTGCTCACACCCACCACTGCCTGCAGCAGAAGGTGAGGACACAGGGCCTGACTTTGGGTGGTGGCTTGTGAAAGAGCCCCAAGTCACGCCGCTGGGATCCCGGACTCTCATTCCAGTTCCTTTTGTCCTCCTGTATCTTGTATGTGATTTTTAACTCTGAGACAAATTAGTAATTTATGTAGGATAGTAACTGAAAATTGTGCATCATCCTGACATGGGCAGCTGGAAGAGGGACAGAGGGGCTGTCAGCTTCTCTTTTCAACCTGGGGTGAGTGTCCCCGTCCACTTCCTCGATCCTCTCTCAGAGGCTGTGTGTGATTGGTCCAATTCCAGGACATTTATTAGCCCATATTCACAAGGATCAGTGACTCACCTTGGGTCCTCCCAGGCAGCAGAGCCTGAAACAAGGGCCTGTGTAGGACAGTTTATTTGGGGATATGATCCGAAGGAGTGGAGGATTGAGAAACTACACAAGGAAGGGGAGATCGCCAATCCAAGGGTTATTGAGCTGGTTACAACTGTGGAGGACAGGAATTCAACCCTGCTGGGAACATGTTAAAGGACCCTGAAATTGTCTGCCTGAGCACCGATCCCCTGGGTCACATAACCCTTTGGATTGTTTAATCCCCTCACTCCAGATTTGCGCGTGTGATAGAATGATGGTGCAGGCTCCACGGCACAGCAGAAAGCCGCAGGGCAGAAAGCAAAAGCTAGCAGGTGCAGCCGAGATGAGTTGCTCTCTAGATACATTTATGCACCCAGCCGGCTGCTAGAGTAATGACCAAAACAAAAGTGAAGGACAAGAGAATGTGAGATGGAGCATGAAAAGTGATCGATACACCCATGCATTAAAAGGCCATTGCATTCATGTTATATGCCTTCCTGTGCCAGGGACACAGCCAGGTGATTTTGAGATCCCAAGACCTGGGTTTGGCCCAAGGCTCCCGTAGGCTTTAGGCTAAATCAGTGGTTGTCAAACTGTGAACTTGCATCAGAATCCCTTGGAGGTTGGCATGTTGGAACATGTATTATTGAGCCCCATCCCAGAGCTCTGATTCCTTAAGTCTTGGTGGGCCCGAGAGTTTGCATTTCTAGTAAGTTCCCAGGTAGTACTGATGCTGCTGGTCTGGAAGCCACAGTTGGAAAGCCGCTGGGCTAAGCCATATGTCTCAGCCCAGATCAGTAAAGAGTTCTGAAATGAGGTTTCTGGCATAAGCTCGGTTAAAACAGCAGCACCTTTTCCTCATGTGCTGTTGGCCATGGTGAACCTCGTGTGGAGAAGGGTAGATGCAACACAGGCAGGATGCTCATGGTCCCACCAAAGAGTGTTCCAAGCCCCATTATCAACTCTTTGTAACGTCAGAAACGTCATCCTTCATTGCATCCGTTTTGCAGTGGAAGCTGGATTTGATTGCAGATTTGATGTGACAGTTAAATAGGGCATCCAACATTTTTTTTAAAAGACAGCTTTACCAAGGTATAGTTTACATGTCATACAGTTCACCTACTTAAATTGCATATTCAGTGCTTTTTAGTATATTCGCAGAGTTGTGCAACAGTCGCCACAGTCAATAATAGAACATTTTCATCACTCCAAAAGACCCCAGTCCCATGGGCAGCCGTTCCCCATTCCCCCCGCCCCCGCCTCCTCCTTCCCAGCCCAAGGCCGACATGAATCGATTTCTGTCTATAGTTTTGCCTATTCTGGATGTTTCATGTGAATAGATTGTGGGCATTTCATATGAATGGATTCATGAATTACGTGTTCTTGTGTAGCTGGCTTCTTTCACTTAGCATGAAGTTTTCAAGGTTCATATGCGGTAGCATGTACCACACCTTTATATGGCCAAATAGGTAGTGCGTCGTGTGGATATATCGCGTGTGTTCCTTCATCAATTGGTGGACATTTGGGTTGTTTTTACTTTTGGGCTATTACGAATAATGCCTCTGTGAGCATTCATGTACAGGTTTTTGTACGGACATGGGTTTTAAATTCTTTTGTGTATATAACTAGGAGTGGAATTTCTGGGTCATATGGTACCTCCATGTTTAACACTTTCAGGAACTGCTAGACTGCTCTCCAAAGTAATTGCATCAGCAGCAGTGAATGAGGCTTCCAATTTCTCCACATCCTCACCGATATTTGTTATCATCTGTCTTTCGATTATAGTCATCCTAGCGGGTGTGAAGTGGTATCCCATTGTGGTTTTGACTTGCATTTCTCTAATGGCTAATGACAATGAGGATCTCATCATGTGCTTATTGGGCATCTGTATATCTTTTTGGAGAGATGTCTGTTTAAATTATTTGCCCAGTTTTTGATTGGGTTGTCATTTAATTTTTGAGTTGAAAGAGTTTTTATGTATTCTGGATGTAAGTCCTTTTATCAAATATAGAATTTGTAAATATTTTCTCCCATTCTGTGAGTTGTCTGTCTTTTAACTTTTGTGAGGGTATCTTTTAAACCATAAAAGTTTTAAAATGTGATAAAATACATTTTTTATCTATTTGTTCTTTTGTCACTTGTGCTTTTGGTGTTGCATCTAAGAAGCCTTTGCCTAATCCAACCTCGTTAAGATTTACCCCTATATTTTATTCAAAGAGTTTTGCAGTTTCAGCTTTTATATTATGATTTGTGAGCCAACGTCATTCTTTTGCATGTGGATATCTAGTTGTAGCAGTATCTTTTGTGAAAAGGACTATTTTATCTCTCTTACTGTCAACAATCAGTTGACGGTAAATGTGAGAGTTTATTTCTGGACTCACTTTTCTATTCCACTGATCTATAGACTATCTTTTTTAAATTTTTAATTGACATGTAAGAATTGTATGTATTTATGGGGTACAGTTATATTTCGATACATGTGTAGGGTGACTAATAATTTATCACCTCAAATATTTATCATTTTCTTGTGTTGGGGACAGCAAAACCTTCTCTTCTAGCTATTTGACGATATTCAATAAATTATTATTAACTATAGTCACCCTACAGTGCCATGCAACACTAGGACTTATTCCTCCTATTTAGTTGTAATTTTGCATTCTTTAACCAAGCTCTCCCTATCCTTCCCCCTCTGCTACCCTTCCCAGCCTCTAGAAGCCACTATTTTACTCTCCACTTCTATAAGATTAACTTGTTTAGCTCCCAAATATGAGTGAGAACATGCAGTATTTATCATTCTGTGCCTGCTTTATTTCACTTAAAATAATGTCTTCCAGGCTCGTTCATGTTGCATGAATGACAGAATTTTATTCTTTTTTATGGCTGAGTATTATTCCACTGTGTATATATACTGCATTTTCTTTATTCATTCGTCTATTATTGGACTGTTAGGTCTGTTTCACATCTTGGCTATTGTGAATAGTGTTGCAGTAAACATAGAAGTGCAGGTATCTCTTTGACATACTGATTTCCTTTCCTTTGCATGAATACACAGTAGTGGGATTGCTGGATCATATAGTAGTTACGGTGTTTCTATTTTTATGTCTATCGTTCCACCAGTACCACACTGTCTTATTTATTTTAGTGATACAATAAGTTTCAAAATCAAGAAGTATGAGTTCTGCAACTTTGTTCTTTTATTTGAGATTATATTGGTTATTTTGTATTCCTTGCATTTTCATATGTAATTCAAGGGATCAGTTTGTCAATTTCTTTTAAAAAATGGCTTTTGATAGGGATTGTGTTAAAGCTGCAAATCAATTTGGGAAAATTTGTCATCTTAACATTATTGTCTTCCCATCTATGAACATGGGATGTCTTTCCATTTATTTAGCTCTTCTTTAACTTCTTTCTACAATGTCTATAGCTTTCAGGGTACAATCTTGCACGTTTTTGTTAAACTTATTCCTAAATATTTTATTAATGTTGATGCTATTATAAATGGAATTGACTTCTTAATTTCATTTTCAAATTGTTTTTTGCTAGTATATAGAAATGCAAATGATTTTTGTATGTTGATCTTGTATCTTGAACCTTGCTAAAATAATTTACTAGTTTTAGTAGGTTCTCTTTAGTAGGTTCCTTAGGATTTTCTATATATAAGATTATGTCATCTGTGAATAGAGATAGTGTTATTTCTTCCTTTCCAATTTGGATGTCTTTTACTTCATTTTCTTCTTTAACTGCCATGGCTAGAACCTCCAGTTCAATAGAAGTTGTGAGCAGACATAGTTGTCTTGTGCCTCATCGCAGGGGGAAAACATTCAGTCTTTCACCGTTAGATATGCAGGTAGCGTTGAATTTTTCATGTATGTTCTTTATAAGGTGAGAATCTTCCTTTCTAGTTCTAGTTTGTGGAGTGATTTTTACCCTGAAAGCATGTTGGATTTTTGTCAAATGCTTGTTCTCCATCTATTGAGATGATCATACAGGGTAATTTTTTTGTGCCAAAAAAAAAAAAAAAAAACTTGAGAAAGGGCAGATCTATTACTATGGTACATAGCATTAACTGATTTTCAGATGTTAAAACAATCTTGCATTCCTGGGGTAAATCTCACTTGGTCATCCTATATAATCCTTTTTATATGTTGCTGTATTTTGTTTGTTATTATTTTACTAAAGATTTTTACATCTATGTTCTTAAGTATCTAAGAAGTTTTGCCTCTCTGAAAATGTTTTTTTAGATCCAAGGAACCATTTTATGTGAACTCTCAGAGATTTCAAAGCTAGAGCATTGTCTGAAGAATTAGTTTTACTTTGAAAATTTGAATCTGTTTGAGAGAATCCTAAATTCTAAACTAATAGAACAAATCTGTCAATCTGTCCTGAGAGGGAATCATCTGAGATAAACCAGTAAATCAGTATTTCTGAAGATAGTCAGAGGAGACTCAACATAATTTCCCCCCAATAATATGTCATTCTATGTTTGTCTTTTGTTATCTAGAATATTATTTTGTTATGATGAAACAATTGCCACTTATCCACCAATGCATTTCATTTGCTATAAGTAGAAATTTTATTTGAGACTCAATGATGTACTCAACATACTGATGATGCTATGTTTGCATGATATGTGTCATTTGTTAATCAATAATATACTCATGGTATAGTCAGTATACGGATGATGTTCTCATGAATACTTAATGTGATATATATCATTTGATATAGTGAGTTGTTCATTGAGAGACAATGGCATCTTTCATTTGAATAACATTTATAGGCCACTGTATCCCATGTTTGTGGAATTGAATCCATAAGTTACACCGTTCTATAGCTGCGAAGTTCGTGTTTGTGACCATGCTGAGTTTGAGATGGCGATGCTAGCTACATCCTTCATGCACAAATGCTCACAGGGAAGGTTGGAAAGTGGAAACTTAACTGAGGATAGAGTTTGGGGCTGGGACTAGAGATTGGGTGTCATCTTTTGAGGGAAAAAAACATGAGATCCCAGCAGAGGACTGAGCTTTGAGGAACATCTGCATGGGCAAGGGGAGAGGAAGAAGAAACAGCTCAAGTGAGCAACAGGAGCAGGCCAAGAAGTAAGAGAAGAACCAGAGAAGTAGAGGAAGTCCGGGGTGGTCAACAAAGTGAAACCCTGGAAAAGGCTAAACTGCTGAGAATGGTCCTGCAGATGACAACGTGTAAGTCATTTTGTAACTTTAGAGAACGTTTTTAATTATACCAGAGAACCTAATATGATCAGAAACTAGACTACATATTTCACATGTATTATCTTATTCATACTCACAATAACTTTATGGGATAGGTTTTATTATTTCCATCTCATGGATAAGGAAACAGTGGCTCAGAAATGTTAAGTAACTTGCCCAGGATCAGACAGAAAGTCAAGTGCAAGCTAGATTTCAAAGCAAATCTGACTCTCCAGGAGCAAGAAGGAGGTATCAGTAGCAGGGGATGAAGGAAACAAAGAAAGCAGCAGGGCTGGCGCCTGAGAGACCCAGAACCCACTGGCAGGCACGGTGGGTATCAGGGAGGGAGAGCTATGTCCACGGGTGAGAGTGGACACGCTTTCCCGGGAGCCCTGACGAGGTGCCACCAAGGACACGCAGTGCTGCGTCCGGCCTGGTGCTCACGGGGTCGGCCCCCCTCACCGGCTCTGCTCCTCTTTCATGACTGACTTGCCCCAGAAGGAAAGATCCTTAGGGACCTACCACACCACAGCACAGAGCTGTGTTCTGAGAGTAAACAGGATTCTTTTCAGATTGACGGAGCTAATTGGTGATCCGTAACAGGATGCGGAATTCCGTGTTGTTTGCAGAAGACAGCGGCTCTGTGAAGCACAACAGCACCTCAGAATGCGTCCTCCCGAAGCCGCCGGCCGCCCCCCCCACATGCTGCCAGTGCATATGGGGAAACCACATTTAATCAGGCCCTGTTGCTTTGAAATTGGTGAAGAAGCTAGGCTGAAGCTTAGCTTTGCTCTATTTATGGGACCGAAAAAGAATTTTTAAGTAATTTTTTATTAGTATTTGTTTAAGTAATTTGTTTATTCAAGGATAGGTGTGTTTTACCTTCTGAAGAACGTACGTGATTCTCAAGAACGGAACAATAGCCATGCACCTACAGGCCGTGAACGCTCCAACTGTAAATAATTCTTTGTCTCCTACTAAAGCAGGCCTCAGAGACCTCTTGTCAAATTCTTTCTGAGTTAACGGCACTTGTCATCCTCTGTATTTAAAATAATTAAATACTTATTCAACACGGTGATTGTATAACTGCATAATTTCCTTTAAAATATTCTACGGTCCCATAGGCCTCCTCACTCTTGGTCTGACTTGGTGAGTTAAGTTTTATTCCTTTTATTTTGTGGGCACTCAGCAATGTCTGACCAAGCTTTTCTTCTTTTTTTTTCCTTTTTCATTCCCCCTTTATTTGCCTTTCTTTTCCTTTAAAAGAAACAGGTTCCGTTGGGGCCTATAGTTAGCAGTCTATCCAGTCTGCATATTTTAACACTCAAGATCCTAAGTAGTAAAATAGAATATATATTTCATGTTTGTATCAAAATTGCTCATTTGCAAACCACGTAATTATCTTGTGAGGAATTTATTCTTCACGCTGATGAGAAGAGTTGAACAAACATAGAAACAAATATCGGAACTGAAAGAATGCAACTTGGCCGTCCCGTGCTCCTCCTCCTCATCTGGCCGTGCTGTCACTGGTGGGGACCATCCCTGCAGCTCCTGCGGGCCTGGGGAATTTGTAAGGAACGTGCTCCACACCAGGGTATGGGATGAGCTGAAGGCTGCGTTTGGCCTGGGATCCTCTGGTCTAACTGTATGCCACTGGGAAACACTATTAGCAAGATGCACTTCCTTGTGCCTCAGAAAGAAGCACAAAACCTTAGCTGGCCACGATAATTCGGCCAGAGGCACCACCGCACACATTTACCATTCCTTTCCCTCATCATCTCTCCCCATTACGGATCCTCAACAAAGCAACAGAGCAGGGCCTGGCCTGACCGCTCGTGGGGATTGCTGTGTTCATAGTGCGGCTTCCGCACCAGGTCGGAGAAAAACTGTTCATCAGCTTGCGACCCAGGCCGACCGCCTCTTAGGTTAACACCTCTCAGATTCTGTGATTTCAGGGTTGGTTTATAGGACTATTTGACATTGTTTTCCGTGCTTGGTTTGCATGAAGTCCTTTGAGTAGGGCTTTTGTCACCCACCTACATAGTAACAATAGAAGTTATTTCTGGTATGGATTTTGTGGGTCAACACTTTGGAAGGAAACTGCAAATGCCAGCGACTGGGCCTCCCAGAGCTGTGAGTCCTGCAGCCGAGCAGCCTGGGGGGACCTGTGTGTCTCAGTGCTAAAGGCAGCCGCTTTGTTTACAGAGCTCCAGCGCTTTCCAAATATCTGCAGCGTTCTGCCTGTCAGTCAGCTTCCACTGTCTGCTGAGTCTGATAACTGATGGGAAGGAAGGAATGAGATAAGGCTTTAAAAAAAGAGTGATCATTCAGGTTAAAAGTTTCAAATCAATAGATGTGAAGCAGGCGAAACTGAAGCACGTGGAGAGTTAATGTGAACAGGAATGGAAGATGTTGTGTGGACCCGTGTTAAAGACCCCTGCACCAGGCCTTCTGTTCATAGATGTGAATGGAAATTGCAAGGCCCAAGAAGGACCGAAAGCAGAGTGTGGGCAAATGCTTTGCTTATGTAGCAAAACACTTCCTTTGGCGTTTCCTCTGCCCCCAAGTATGGGGATGGATGGCTTACTGAAAACCATCAACAACAATGTCTTCCTTTTTTTTTATAGCTGTTACTCATTGGCCACTGGTTCTGGTTACCGCATATCAAGAGGGAAGTGGTATAAATCCTTAAGGAGCTTGCAAATAATCGGTGGGATGGAAGTTGGGGGCTGCTGTATGGAAACAGAAACGTGAGGCTTTTGGCAAAGGCGAAGGTTAGGGTGGCACTCGATCAGAGTTTGAAAACCATGTGAGCAGTGTAGATCAAGCGGGTTAAGAACTGTCCACATCTCCAAATGCCAGTGTTTATGGAAAAATGGAAATATATGGAATTTGCTTTCCCCAAAAATAATTAGAACTAGTTGGGAGAGGGGAAATGATCAGAATTAGAACTGCTCTTTAGAAAAATCACTCAAATAATAAATAAATAAATAAATAAGCCACCGTTTGTGACGGAGAAAGTGGCTGCAGGAGCCACCGTCCTGGCCAGCCCAGCCCACCCTGCAGCTCTGAGCCTGCACACCCAGGCGCACTGGCTCTCGGTAAGCTCGACCTCAGGCAGGCAGCTTTTCTTTTGCCGTCATCTCTAGAACGTCAGTACTCTGGCCTCTTGGTCACTCAATCTCCCCAACGTCAGTGGCCCCATCCAGCAGCCACCCTGTGGGTATTCTCACCCTGCTCCACTGCCAAACGCTCAAACGTGAAAGTCCACAGAGGATCCACACCCCTGCTTTTCCCATCCTGCAGTCCTGGTGGAAGTCACTGATACAATCTTCCTGCTTCTGAAATAACCCAGCTTTTGAGCACCAGTGGCCACCTAATTACCAAACTCAAATTATTTTTCTTTAGTCTGTAATCTACTTGGTCTTTTGTATTCGAAGCTTTTAATTGTCATCATCTTGTTGAGTGTTTTCTTCCTTCGGTTTCCCGGTACGAACGCTGTCTTCATCTTATGGCTGCCTTTCCAGTGGATCTCTCTCCTTCACGGATTCCTTTGCTTTTCTCCGCTTTCTAAAGTTACACATTCTGCAAAGGTTCTTTAACCTTTACTTGCTCTTTCTCTCTCCTCCCTCACTAATGCATTCTATTCTCACTGCTCTCACTTCCACCTCCAGGTAGAACCTTCTCAGATCCACTTCTAGATCTCTGATTTTGTGTGGCTGCCCTGTCCTCCATTTTCAAATTCCCAATGAATATCCTATGCAAATATCCCACCAAAAACTCAAAATTATCTTTCACTTTAAACCCATAGCTCTTTCTGATTTACCTGTTTTCTCCCCCACCCCGTTAGCCCCACAGTAGCACCATCATTCCAGGTTCAAAAGCCTGTGGATCATCGTTGATTCCTTGTAGTATACACTTCTTCAGTGTGGCTTTCGTCTGTAACATAGAACAACACGTCTCTTTGGTCCCCCGCTTTCATAGGATGCTGCCATTTCCATCTTCATAAAATGCTTTCGTCATTCAACAAGTATCCTTCAGGCTACACATGCGTGTTAGGGCCTATGCCAGAGGATGGAGATACAAAGAAAAGTTACCATGGTTCTTGTCCTCACGGATCTCAGAGTCTAACAGAAATAGAGATGTGTAGGCAAAACAAGTGTAACAAAATGTGATCACTGCCCTAATGAAGACGCAATTGAGAACGGACAGAAGCAGCAGAATCGTGTTTGTTGCAAGGACCGGTAGGCAACACAGAGGAGGTAATACTTGAGTTGAAACTTGAAGGATGAGTAGAATTTTTACTGGACAGGCGCTTGGATGATTGGGCATCCAGGGAAAAAGGAAGAGCATGTAACAATGTAACAATATGTAGAGTGACCCAAGATAACCATTTTCAGAGAACTATGTGTGATTTGGTATTTGGAGAGTCAAAGATAGACATTCCAGGAGATAAAGGCAAGTAATATCTATGTTATGCTAACGAGTTTGGAATTGATCCTCTGGCCAGTGGTAAACTAGTAAGGAATTGTGAGCAAGAGAATGACATGACCAGATTTATATGCTAAAAAGATTGCTCTGGTTGCTCTATCATGATTGAATAAGGAGAAGAGTAAGACCAAATGCAGAAAAATATTAGGCAGACTATTTAATGGTCCAGTGAAAGATGACTGATAGTGGACTTAGGGGAGATACAAGGAGGAAGAATCAACAAGATGTGAGGACAGATTAGCTATGTGATGAGGATCTTGATTGGTTCCTTTCTAAGCTGACCCTAAAAAGTGTCCTCAGCACCTGTGACAAAGAAGCTGGCTTCATGGCTTAAGCTGTTGTTGGTCCCTCCAATCAATCAGGAAGGCAAGTGCCTAGATTGGGGTGACAAATAAATGGAGCCCAATACAGGCCACCTCCAGCTCTGGGAAAGCCCTGTGCCAGGTCTGCCCACAGCCACAGGGACCTCACATCACCATGGGCATACACGGAGGGCACTGTGCTAAACTGGAAGAAAAGAGAGATGCTCTGAGGCATGGGAAAGATAATTTATCTGTTCATGATTTAGATTTTGATGTAGCTGTGAAATGGAAAACATCGTTCCTGCCTCTGGGACTAAATGCTGGAAGGAGACATCTGCTTATGGAGTTGTCCTGGGTATGTTGTATAAATTCATGTTTAAGTCATAATTTCAGGTGAACTGTGAGGAGGCCAGGGAAGGGGAACGGGTCCCAACACATTCTTCCTTTCCTTACAGAACCTTCTGCCCCAGACGTTTCTCGATCTGAGCAATATGAACATTTTGGACTGGACAAATCTTTGCTTGGGAGTGGGGCTGTCCCTGCCCATTGTCAGATGTTTATGAGCATCTGACCTCTACCCAGGGCGGGCCTCATCCACCCCACCGCCAGTTGTGACAACCAAAAATGTCTCCTCTGTGGGGGCAAAATCACCTCCAGTCCAGAGCCACTGCTCCACACTAATGGTTTTCAAATTTTAATGTGCACAGGAATCGCCTGGGGACCTTGTTCAAATATATATTCTGATTCAGTAAGTCCAGGGCAGGGCCTGAGACTGTGCATTTCCAACAGACTCCCAGGGGACGCCCTTAGCTGCTGCTCCGAGGAGCATACTCCGAAGAGCTCAGTTTTTACACTGCCTGCCTTTTCTCTCTTCTACGCACCCTCCCACCACACGGGAAGGGGACTGGGTGGAGGCAGAGAGGTTTCCAGAGCCTCTCCGGGTATCGACAAGGCCGTCCACCAAGCAGGGACCCTCGCCGCATGCCCCATTCTCCACATGCTCAGTTGGAGGGACATAGAGCAGATGGGAGTAAATTAATGAGACCGCATCTCAACCTTATTGTTACCGCCTCTGAGGTTACACAGAAAGCCGTGGGCATCTTGAGCCTGGAGAGGCCGGGAGGAGCTCACACATCAGCCAAGGCAGCTGTGACTCCGTCCACTGGGTGCAGTTCGGAGGGCGCAGCAGCTAATGGGACCAGATGGTCTGCGCCTTGTCTGTGGGCACGTGCCTCCCACCCCCACACTCACGCAGCGAGTTCCTCGTTTGTTCCTTCCCTCCGGAAACAGAATAGCCATTTTTAAATGGAATGTGACTGAAGGCTCTCTTTCTTCCCGGCCTGTGTGCCATTGAGCTTTCAGATGTGAATGTGTTTAATCACCGAACTTTCTTTGAAAGCCCCAGCAGCCTGCGTTATTTAGAAGCCCAGTAAGGGCGTGATTTAGAGCAAAATGAAAAATAGGTACCTCTACTCCCACCTCTTAAAATGGGATTGTAAGCAGGGCATTATCTCTCATTAAATGCAAATAATTGCTGGAGGTGTCATGTGTTAGCACTTTACTGCTAACGTATTAGGGCGAAACCCTTTATTAAAACTGCCGAAAGGCCAGCCAAGAGCAGTTTATTCCCCAAACCTGCGTGGGAGGGCAGGGCCGCGGGGCTGTCTGTAGGTCCACCTGCCCTCAGCCCGGACGTCGCTGAGGGCTGAGGTGTGTTACACTGAGGAGTTCTTCCACCAAACTAATGTCCTTCAAAGCTGTGAGGCCAGGTGCATGCTTCTCTTTGCACTATTTTTATTCCAAAACTGACCCTTTTATTCAGCATTGAAAATGACAGGCCACGTAGGCACAACCATCCCCTCGTGGCATCGTGGGCTGCTTCCGTGAGAATCCTCCCGCTGGCATGAGCCTAGTTCTCCGTTGTTTTACCACTTTTGCTTTTTTCTTTGTTTAGAAGAATCATTTCAGAATTAGACTAAAAAAATTTCAATTTAGTTGGTTCAAGAGATTACGGGAACAAACGAGAGACGCCTAGGTTCCTAAAGACTAACTAGGTGGGAATGGGAAGCTGTCACCACCCCCAGGCCTGCTAACAGGTTGAAAGGAGGTCACAGCGTTACCAGAGCCCAGGTAGAGCTGGGGCCACAGGAGAACATGACAACTGCCAAAAAATAAATAAAATAAAGACGAAATACACTTGATCTCACCTTTCTCCATCCTCCAGTCACTTGCGGGTGCCTCCCGTTGGCAGAACTCAATGCAGGGCTGGCTGGAAAGGGGGTGCAGGAGCCATGATCCGCAGGGGTCAGCCCCCCGCGGCCCAGAGCAGGGACAGAAAGGCAGGTGTGGCTCTGACGGGTGAGACAGGAGGGGGCAAGCGGAGAATAATCAGTGTACATTCCCTTTCATTCCCATCGTAACTGCTTGGCAATTGATTAATACTCCTTGGCATTTGTACTTAGCAGCAAAAACACCTGCGAGCAGAGCACAGGTGTAGGATACACCGTGTAGATCGAGGAGCTACGTGGTGGCCACGCCCTAAATGGTTACAATAACGGTTGGTAATAGGCAGCGGGAATGGTCCAAAGCTGCATTTTCCGAGATTCCCAGGTGATATGTGCATACATTAAAGCGTGAGAGGCACTGGAGCAAAGTTTGTTATATGTGGAGAAGTTTCTGTAGAAAGATACTCCCAGCAAACGAGTCACGCACTGCCGGGCTGGCTTAACGAACAGACCACGGACAATTCCCCATCTTCCCTGTTGATGCAAATTCCACCATCCGCTGGGGTACTTAGGGACTCAAGCTCCGGTCCAGACGATCCACGTAGCATGAGTTAGAAGCAGCGCGCAGGCTGCCCAAAGCCGGGATCCCTCAGCCCGTGCGAAGGCAGCTGCCTGCAGCTGGTCTCCTCTGGTTCTCCCCATCGGTCCGTCTCACTTGCGTGAAGCCAGCTCCCAGAGCTGCCGTTTAGCAGATGCAAACATCCTACACAATTATTCTCTTCCCAGGCACAGCAAAATAGCTTCCCCTACCCGCTTCAACTGCAACGTCTTATTTAAAGTTCACACCCAAGGAGATGAGGGTGTTAATGGCTAATTTCTCCTAAATGAGCTAGAGAGCTAGAGGCCTCATCCCCTTGGCTGACAGCTGTGGGGTCTGTGTCCATCTGCCTGGCCTCTGCCGGCCCTGACGCTGCGTCCGGATGGAGGACTGTGCACGAGGGAGCTGCCAACAGCACAGCATCCATCCCTGCTGTCCATCGGGGGTGCAGTGCACCAGCCCTCCACTCCCTTAACCGAGGCCCCTTGGCATCCCCTTAAGTTGCACAGCAGAGTCCCTGCTGGGGGAGTTGGGGTCTGGTGTCCGTCATTTTCCTTTCCTCTAAATGCCAGGCGAGGACCTGCATGGTAGCCGAGAAGGGCCTTCCTGGCTTTCCTAGGCTGAGGGAGGTGGGGTAGAGAGTATTCAGCAAGGCAGGGTTCCCCACATCTCCCTGCTGCCCTACGGATGTCAAGCAAGGATGTCAGGGAGCGGGCAGGGTGCACGGATTTGCAGGCCTGTGGTCGTGAGAGGAGGCTGTGCCCCCTGTGTGACTCCTCATTTTTTTTTTTGAATTATGACCTTTTGTTGCTTAATTTTTCAGTAACCTCCTTCCATCAAAGTGCACCCTGTTTCTAATATAAAATATTTCTAATTATAAAAAGAATACCTGCCCATTAAAGTAAACTTGGGAAAGAGTATAAAAGAACAGTATAAAAATTACTCATATTCCATCCCAACACACCCTCCCCCCCATGTGTGTCCTCTTCTTTTTTATTCCCACAAAGATGTAATCACATTATGTAGTAATTACAAACCTTGTGTTTCCTTAACGTTATTTCACGAGAATTTCCCATGGCATTGAAATATTCTTCAAAAGATAGCATCGAATGACTGCCTGGCATCCACCCATTGGAGGTAACGTAATTTATTCAGCCGATCCTCTGTTGATCACATTTAGCTTGATTCTAGTTTTACACTATTATAATTAATACTGTGATGATAATCATTGCACATAAATCTCTGCTGTGTCTGTAATTATTTCCCTTGGATAGATTGCTACAAGTGGAATTATTAAGTCAAAGGGTGTGCATGTTTTAAGACTCTTACTGCATCTCCCAATATTGTCCCGAAGAGACACTGTCTCACTTTATGTCTTCTTTTCTGAATTGCCTGTTCATGTCCATGGCCTGTTCCCTCCCCAGCCCCCACCGCCCAAGGAAGTCCATCCTTTCTTATTTGTAAGATTCTTTAAAAATATATGCTAAAAATATTAACTTTTATTTCTAATTGTGGTAAAGTGTACAAAACATAAAATTTACCATCTTAACCGTTTTTAATCGTACAGTTAGTTCAGTAGTGTTAAGTCTGTTCACATTGCTGTGCAAACAAGGCCCAGAACTTACTCATGTTGCAGAACTGACCCTCTGCATCCATTAAAAATAACTCCCCACCCTCTTCTCCCCTCACCCCTGGTCACCACCATTCCACTTTGTTTCTCTGAATTCGACTACTCTAGGTGCCTCATAAAATTGGAATCATAAACTATTTGTCTTTTTGTGTCTGGATTTTTTCACTTAGCATAATACTCTCAAGGTTCACACATGTTGTAGCATGTGAC
This sequence comes from Lepilemur ruficaudatus, assembly GCA_963574885.1. Lineage (NCBI taxonomy): Eukaryota > Metazoa > Chordata > Mammalia > Primates > Lepilemuridae > Lepilemur > Lepilemur ruficaudatus. The sequence continues at coordinate 5,912 of CAUYRT010087784.1, read as the reverse complement.
AGGATCCCCTTCCTTTTCAAGGCAGCATAATATTCCACCATGTGTACAAACCCCATTTTATTTAGCCATGGATACTTAGGTTGCTTCCACGTGTTGGTTATTGTGAACAATGCCACTGTGAACCTGAGTAATGTGCATTTGTGGTGATTTTTGACATGCAAAGGTATGAAATTGTTTATAAAATCTGACCTATTAGGTCTTTCTTTTGTTGCTTCTTCTTCATGCTCATGTTTATGCATTTCTTGCTCACCTAGGATTAGAAAAAATATTTTAAAAAATTTTCTTCTTTTACTTTTCTTTCTTTTTTTTTGTATTGAATTCTAGGCTATAACTAGAACTTGTTTTGACGAATGTTGTGTGTTCTACTAAGAATACGTTTGTTTGCAAGGAATGCAAATCCACTTAAAATACTTCAGATAAAAGGAAGCTTATTCAACAACACATCTCAACTGGGCCGCCTGGGAATTGGGCAGCCTCAGCCGGGAAGCGTCTCCTCACCGCCCCTCTGCACCTGCTCCCCTCGCTCCGGACCCGGTGCCTCAGCTCGCCCGTGGTTCGGGAGTTCACGGAGCTAGGGGCCACATACAGCTTTGAGATGTCTTGTCAGGGACTCCAGCTCCAATTCTGTATGATCCTACATGTGCAAATACTCTGACAAGAGTCTTTCACACTCTTAGTTTATAATCTTGAGGACAAAAGAAAAAAAAAACTGATTCAATGTAGTTTGTGGATCGGTTTCCTTTGTCTGCTGTTCCCTTTTTGGTCCAATCAGCCTTCACCAGGAAATGGGAGAGTGTCATGTGATACCAGAGAAAGCAAGAATTCCCAGGCCTACGCTTTTACCCAAGAATTGGAGGGGAGCTTCCGAAAGGGCGTCTGGGCCGGGCAAGAGCCCAAATACATCTGTATTAAAAGAAAATGAAGAGGTCACACTTGTCTTTCTCAGACAGCCCACCATACTCCATTACCTCTCTTTTCCCCACTGATTAGATGCCATCTTTATCATACACTCGTTCCTCTAGGTTGCTATGATCTTTCTCCCGGGATTTCTGTTTGGTTCTATCTTTTCTTATGTTGGTGCCAACTGGAGCGGCGTGCAACCATCTGGATTCAGGGGACTTTTCCCCTGTTTGTTTCATGGGGGAACAGACTACAGGTCACACTGAATTGATTGGCTAGGGGCTTTGCCAGGCCCAGGCTCCGGTGTTCTTGAACGTGTTACTTTTACCACTTCTCACCATTGACCTTAAATCTGGATCTCCACGTCCATGTTCCTGGGCCCAGTTCTTTGGGACTTGACCTCTCTTGGCCTGCTCTCTGATGCTTTCACTAATTTTACTTTCTTGCAGTATAATACTTCTCTATTTCTGATGGCAGCTGGATGCTGCTGAAAGACAACAGGCTTTGGAGTAAAACTCGTTTCGCTGAAATCCTTGCTGCTGACATTACTAGCTGTGTGGTTTTGGACAAAGGATCTTAAATGAGGAAGATTTTATTTTTCTTATTTGCCATAGGAGGGTAATTAATGCATCTCATGTGAGGTTGTCTCCATTGTTAATTAAATGAGATTTTATATAAAGCGTGTAGTCAAGTGCCACATCAGAAGTGGTTACCATTTTATTAATATTTGCCTTCCCTTTGGAGCAGAGGCCTCCTAAACCTGGAGATTTATCACATGTCTTCCGGATTTAGCCTGACTTTACCTTTCAGTGAAAACAATTCTTTTTACTTAAGTCGCTCTGTTAGAAGGAGTTCTGAGCCTTAAACTCCTTGTCAACTGTTGCACTAAGTTTATTAGTGGAATAAATGTCTTCAGGCCAGTTGCTGAGATGAATACTCTGCCTCCTAGCGTGTACAGTTCACTTTCTTTTGGAGTCTCTTTCCCTCATTTCTCACCCTTGTGAACAGATACTACAGCTTTATTAGAGGCAGAGCTAATGCCTCTGCTCAGAACTCTTTGCACTCAACATTCTTCACAAGGAATCCCTTCTCCTTTCCTTCATGGCCAGCTCCAGGGTGCATTCTCCCCCCGCCACCCAAGGAGGCCTGCTGGGCTGTTTATTATCACAGTGCCAGCTCTCCCAGAGCCACATTCTAAATCGCTGGGCATAGTCTTGCTTGCAGAAGAATATTTTGCTTGCAAAGACTATCTTTCTGAGCAGAGCTGTGTAAAGGAAAGAATAGTAACTAGACTTGCAGGTGGGAAATAGGTGGTGTTAAGACTAGTCCTTCCCCTTATAAACACTGAGTTTTGCAACTCACTTTCTTTTTCTGGATGTATTTTCTCATTTCTCTAATGAGGGGGTAAAGATTGGCGGTCTATAAATTCCCTTGCAGTTCTGATGGTCTCTGGACTATGAACGTAATGAAACACGGGCATTTAAGGAACTAGAATATTAAGAATAGTTGCCTTCTTGTTGCTGTTATAATTAGGGTACAAATGAGAGTTTAACACATGGATTACAACGTGGATTTTTAAAAATTTTTCAAATTTAAGGGATAACAAATATTATAATGCTAAAATATAGAAAGTGTACTAATCTTCAATATATAACTTAATGATGTTTTTCTGTCTATCCATTCATCCATCTATCCTCTCCTGTTATCTAGCACCTAGAAAAAAGTATGTAGAAGGTCTCCATCTCCCCATAAGGTTCCTTCGTGTTCCTTCCTAGTCTAAATGTAACCCCCAGATGTAACCACCATTCTGGCTTCTGTCATTGTCAAATAACTTGATCTGGTTTTTTGGGTTTGTTTGTTTGTTTTGAGTCTCTTTCAAAAGAACTTGGTCCTGATCTTCAAGAAAATGAAATCATATGGTGCGTATTGGGCGTGTGTTGTCTTGTGTCTGACTTGTCACTTACTGCAGCGTCTGTGGGAGTCATCCGTGTTGTTACGTCTGCCAGCAGTTCACACTTCATGCTGTATTTTATTTTGTAAATATACCAGAGTATATTTATTCAACCTCCACTTGATGGGCATTCTGGTAATTTCCATTTTTTCCCCTATTTTAAATAAAGCTGCAATAAATATTCTTGCACATGTCTGGTTGTGGATCTACACTTTTTCCCTTGGGTAAATACCTAGGTATGAAATTGCTGGAATACAGGGCAGGGATATTTTGTCTTCAGGGCAGACTACCAGCAAGCTCTTCAGAGCATCTTACCATTTTACATTCCCAACAGCAGTGTATGAGAATTCCAGATGCTTCACATCCTCACCAACATTTGTTGTTGCCAGTCTTTTTAATTTTAGCCATTTTGGTGGGTGTGTAATACTTTTCATTGTGGTTAAAAGCATGGATTTTTTTTAAAACAATAAAAAAACTTGTATGTGAGCCCCAAGTCTTCTGTTAATGGGGTAAGTGAGTAGGAACAAGAAACCTAAACACTCTGAGACTAACAGGTTTCTTCACCTGTTAAATAAAGGATATTCTTGCCCACCTCAAGAGGTCTTACGAAGATTAAATGAGACAGTGATTACAAAGCAGAGGACTTGGCTCATAAATACCCTTAAAATTAAATAGTAACCATTATAACTGTTGTTATTATTACTGCAATTGATATAATTCAAATAAAGAAATCCCTTATTCCATTAAGGTTGTCCTACATTTAAGGACATTGTTAGTTGAAATTATATAAAAAAATGTTTTAATGGTATAAAGCTCTCTTAGGAAGCTTGTAGGAATTTAAGAATATGAGAGAATAAATTAATTCATTCCATCGACATCTCTGAATGGTACAGCCTGTGTGCCCAGCACTGTTCTGGATACTAGGCCCCTCTTGCAGAATGTAAACTCTAGGGTGTCAGGGGGTAGATAGACAATAAATAATAATCAAACAGGTGAACAAGGTAGTGTTACATGATACATGCCTATGATGAAAGTGCGAATGGGGGAACCCACCGGTGATAGGGTGATTAGAGAAGGTCTCTTTCAAGAGGTGACAATCCCAATAAAACCTAGATGATTAAGAAGGACCTAGACTTGCAAAGGGCTGAGGACAGAGAGTTCCAGGAAGAGGGAACTGCAAGTGCAAAGGCTGTAAGACAGGCACGCGCTGGGCACACTGGAAGGACAGAAAGAATTCGCCATGGCTATAGCGAGCCCAGGGGACGGGGGTATGAGGGGGGAAAGCTGATGGGGTCATGGCATGTGACATCTTGTGGGACATTTCACATTCGCATTTTTGGTGCAGTCCTTGGAAGATTTTAAAAAGAGTCATAGCATGATTGGCTGTCTCTTTTGAGGCAATTGCTTTTGTGATGTTATGTAGAGAAGATGGACACGGTAAGACGTTGGAGGCAGGTTCTACCAGGGCTGGGGGCAGCTCTGACTAGGCGGTGGCAGGAGACATGAAGACGAGCAAGTGGATGTGAGGTGAAGCCTGCAGGTAGTGCTAACGGGCCTTGCTGGGAATACTGAGGATAAGGTCAAGAGAAGGGTCAAGGTCGTAGGATTGAGTGAGTGATGACGAGGAAGACTGAAGGAGAAAGAGTTTGGAGGGTTGAAGAAATAAAATTTTCTTCCGACCACTGTGATGGGTTAAATTGTGTCCTGCTCCTCCACCAAGAAAAAGATACCTTGAAGTCCTAATCCCCGTACTGGTAAATGTGACCTTATTTGGAAGCAGGATTTTTGCAGGTACAATCTGATGAAGATGAGGTCACCCCGAATTGGAGTGGACCTTAATCCACATGACGACGGCTGGTGTTGACAAGAGTAACAGAATGGATGACAGGAAAGAACCGAGAACAAACCACGAAGGGAAAAAAGTTACCATCGGCAGCTCTTTTGACAGATTTCACTGTGAAGGACAGCGGAGAAACGGGGCCATGGCCAGGGTAGGGGCACAGGGTGAAGGGAGGGTGTTGCGTTTAAAGTCGTGGGAGTCTGGAGACGTTTAAGTGTGAACGAGCCCATTGAGGGAGAGAAATTCATGATCGAGGAGGAGGGGGGAACTTCAGGAGCTCAGCCCTTGAGACGGTGAAAGGGAGCAGGCTACGGCAGGAAGAAGACGCTTCACTCACTTTAATAGCAGGGAGGACACAAAATAGGACGAAATTCCCCATGAAAGAGAAGAGTCTCTTTCCCACTGCTCCCGTTTCTCCACTGGGCTTGAGGCAAGGTCCTCAGAGGAGGGGCACGGGGAACAGGAGCCAGGAGAAAGTCAGAGACATTTGGGAATTGGAAGAGCCAACATTCCAGGGGAGGAGAGCAGAATTCCCAGAGGATTGAAGGGCCCTTTGAAACTTGTCATGCTTAATTGTGACTTGACAGTCACAATGATGCTGAAACATACAGCGCTTAGGGCATTCCAGGCACTGTTCTAAACCCTTTACGTGTAGTTATTCACTGAGTCCGTTCACTCACCCCATGAGAAGGGTTCTACTGTTTTCTCCATTTTATAAATGAGTGAGCTGAGAGGCTAAGTTGTCCCAGATCACACAGCTAATACGAAGCTCCCAGCCACTAGAGCGCTTAGAGTTCTGTCGCCCCCTCAAAGCTTAATTAATCTGACCCCAAGTCTTTCGTGTGACCCTCTTTTCCAAAGAATCACAGGGAACAGATGACAAAATCCCACAGCCCTACACAAGTAACTACATTTGGACAATACGAGACTCTGGGTACCTCTAAGCAAAATTCTATCCCCAGAACCAAAGACAAACACAGGGTCCACCCCACACAAACGTGAACCGTCCCAGCATCTTAGGAGTAAGCTGGGAGTCACAGAGTCACAGGGGAGCCAGTGCAGGCAGAGGTGAGATGGAGTGTTTTCTTTCTGACGTGAGATGAGCTGGGTTTGAGTGTTTTCCCCTACTACCTCTGAGTTAGGGAGGGATCTGTCTTTTCCAAATCACATCTATGAGAATTGCAGTGAGTGCCTTAAATCAAGGGACAGTGACAGTACCAG
>CAUYRT010087782.1:0-31794 GCA_963574885.1 Lepilemur ruficaudatus | reverse complement strand
ATAAAGCTTACAGAATGAGGATATAAAGAGAAAATATTTTTGTACAGCTATACCTGTCTGTGTTTTTTTGAGACAGAGTCTCACTGTGTTGCCCGGGCTAGAGTGAGTGCCATGGCGTCAGCCTAGCTCACAGCAACCTCAAGCAATCCTCCTGCCTCCTGCCTCAGCCTCCCGAGTAGCTGGGGCCACAGGCATGTGCCACCATGCCCAGCTAATTTTTTCTATATATTTTTAGTTGTCCAGCTAATTTCTTTCTATTTTTAGTAGAAATGGGGGGGGTCTCGCTCTTGCTAAGGCTGGTCTCGAACTCCTGAGCTCAAAGCGATCCTCCCACCTCGGCCTCCCAGAGTGCTAGGATTGCAGACGTGAGCCACCACGCTGGCCCTTACTCTTCGTGTGTTTACACGGAGAGTTTGAACTAAATGATTCCCGAGGCCTCGCCCTCCTCTGACTCCCTGGCTCTGCGAACGCTGCAGCCTGTCTTTATCTTTTCCCCGAGTTCATTCAGTAATAACGTTGCTAGCGGTTACCAGACCCGCCCTGCAAGCCAGAGTGGCGCTTGCTCGGAGCTCCGGTCTCTTAGCGGAAGGGAGAGGCATTCGTGTAGCGTGGCTCCTCCCCCGGTCTTGCTCCAGGGTGGCCCCAAATCCGATCCCACCTCCCCGTCACCCCCAGGGGGCCAGTTTGCGCCTGCAGATTTCCAGCGATTGGCGGGCGCTTGCCGGGCGCGCTGGCTGTGTGTGCGGAGTCCCACTGAGCCCTCACCTCGCCCTGCCCTGTGAGGGTCCTGCTGTTTGGTAGGGGCAGTCACATCTTCAGTGTGCAGTAACCCGTCCAGAGTCACACGGCTAGTGGTGGCAGTGCCCTGAAGAGGTGACCTGCCCCGTGTCTTGTGTGAACTGTTGAACACGGCGAAAGCAGCAGTGGCGTCCGGCTGCCTTGGGACGGGTCTGTGGGCATCCTACCGCCGTCCTGCTGCCGATCCCGCGAGGAGCGGGTGTCCTGGGTGTGCTCGCTCTCAGGGCACAACCGTGACATGGTTAAGTGTGGGCCCTGGGGCCAGCAGCCCTCAGGCCGAATCCCAGCTCTGCCACTTTCCTTGGAGCCTCAGTTTTTTCTCCTGTAAAATGGGGAGAATTAGGCTCGCTGTTCTCCTGTGGAGCCAGACTTTGGAGTCAGGCAGACGCAGATTCCCGTCTTAGCCCTTTCACTCCCGAGCAGCGTGACCGTGGCTGACCTACGGGACCTCTCCCGGCCCCAGGAAAGCGGGAAGGAGCAAAGCTCCTGCCGTGGGAGGCCGCGAAGCTCCTGTGGCAGAAGCGTCTGCAGGGTGTGGTCACAGCGTCCGGTGGGCGTTTGGTGGGTGGTGGCTGTCCCCCTGGTAACAGCCAGCGTTCTGTGGTTGGCAGGTCATCACCGGAGGCCACTATGACGTGGACTGCTACGTGGAGGACCCCCAGGGGAAGGTCATCTACCGGGAGACCAAGAAGCAGTATGACAGCTTCACGCACCGGGCCGAGGTCAAGGGCGTCTACCAGTTCTGCTTCAGCAACGAGTTCTCCACCTTCTCGCACAAGACCGTCTACTTCGACTTCCAGGTGGGCGACGAGCCCCCCATCCTCCCGGACATGGGGAACAGGGTCACAGCTCTCACCCAGGTGAGTGGATGGTCACAGCGCCCGGCGTGTCCCTCCTCTCCGGCCTCTGTCTCGGCTGGCGGGCGGAGTCACCGTCCCCCCGGCTCCTGGTCACACCGGTCCCGGCGTTGGCCTTGCCTCTGTCCCCACGTCCACCCCGGGGGATGCTGCGTTCTCCTGCGGGTCTTCCTTTCCCGTTTGTAACCGGCTCCCGGCGGTGCTCTCCTCTGACGGCCTGCTCTGCCCCTCCACGCCCACTTGCTCTGTCCCGTGGTGCCACTGCCCAGGTCCCTGTGCCTCTCTGCTCACGTGGCGGGCCTGTATCCTGCCGCGGGTGCCGTAGGGGTGAAGGTCGCACAAGTTGCCGTAACAAATGCCCTCCGCGTGTCGAAGGCTTAGCGCGGCAGAAGTTCATCCTCATAACCTGGAGAGGGCTGGTGGGGGGCTTCCTCCGTGGTGACCCGGGAGTCCAGGCTGTCTCTCTCGAGTCATCCCTCTGCCTTCCCTCGGGGCTTCTGAGCGTCCACCTCTAGCCACTGGGAGAAGGAGGGGTGAGAAAGGCCAGCTTGCTTCTTGGAGGCCCGGGCTCCGCAGTCACACACGTCACCTCTGCTCACGTGGCGTGGGTGAGGACCAGCCACATGGCATGTCTGGGTGGAGGGAGGGCTGACGGACACGGTCCCGCCTAGGCAGTCATCTCAGCCACAGCTGCCCACGGTGGAAGAGACACTGTGACATTCTTGGACGACAGGTAGTCCTGCAGAGGAATGGGCACGTGGCCACCTCAGAGGCCACCTGGAAGGTCATCGGGCTCCCTGGAGACTGGCACGGAGACCCGTGGCTCTCAAAGTCACTGTTGCCTGATCCCAGCCTCCCGTGCCGGCCTTCCCTCCTGTGTGCAGGCCGGGGATTCCGGGAGATTTACCTTTGTGTCCTCAGCGCCCGGAGCATGAGGCGTGGCACAGAAAGGAGCTCAGCCCATCATTGTCACATGGCTGGGTGTCAGGGCCCAGGGAAACCTGTGGGACAGGAGCGACCGCCTGTGGCCGTGTCTGTTCCAGACAGAGCCAGAGCGTCCTGGTCTTGAGGGAGGCTGGGTTACCTTCCGGGCTGCCTCCGAGGTGGCTGTGCGCTCTCACCTCTGTTGGGCTCACTGCGCACTCCTGCAGCTTCCCGGCCCCGTCTGACGCCCGCCCTGAGCAGGTGGAGCTTAGGGTGTCACTGTCCAGTGCAGTAGCCGCTGTCTACATTTGGCTACTTAACTAAAATTAAAATAAGAATTCACGGCCTCATGCACCGTAGCAACATTGCAAATACCCAGGGTCACAGGTGTCTAGAGGCCACGCACAGACAGTTCCATGGACAGCGCCCAGGTTGGAGCCTGGCCACGTGGCTGCTGGGGGCAGAACCAGCCACAGGTGCCCACTGTGCCTGAGCTTTTGCACCTGGCGGTTGTGTCGGCCACTGGTGCGATGGCCTCCGTGTGGAGGGTTTTGTAAGTCTCCGAAAGCTGAGCTGAAGGACTTCCCTGTTTCACCCGTAGACAACGAGCTGGTAGAGTAAAGGCTTAAGGACTCAGGTCCACAGGGAGATGCCTTCCTGGAGCCTGAGCGTGGGAGTTTGATTCTGCTGCGGGAAAGAGTGAGTCACGCCTCCTCCTCGTGCCCCTCGGAGCCTCCTCCTACCTCTGCTCAGCCTCCAAGCGGCGTTTTCTTCCTCTCCCGTAGCGCGGACCTCTCTGCCCTGACCTGGCTGGACCTGCTGTCGGGAGCTGCTCCTCTGGGGCTGGCGTTCACTCAGTCGCACCCCGGGCCGGGAGAGGAAAGAGGGTGGAAGGTGCCAGAAAGCACCGTCCCTGGTGGGGAGCCCTTTGAGGAACAAACGCAGCCCCGGGAGCCGGTTGCCCGCAGGGCGCTGTGGCCGTAGCGGAGGTTGAGGGTCCAGGGTCTTGGGTAGGCACTGATGAATTCTTCTAGTGAGGTCGGGAAGCTTCATTGAGACAGCTTTAGCTTAGCAGTGACAGTGTGGAGGGTGCCCAGGAGCTTGGCCTCCCGGATGGAGAGAGCAGGTGAAATTCGTGGATTATAATTTGCACTCTTCTCTGCCCCCTTCTTATTTTGGGTGGCGGGGACCCCTTTGAGCAGCTGCTGCTGCCTCCTGCCCCCTGCCGCTTGCAGCTCTGTGGTGGACGAGGGGCCTCGTGTTCTGGCACCAAAATAAATGCTAGGGTGTAAGAGCAGGATCTGTAATGACCATGGCCCCGGCCAGGGGTTCAGGCCGGCGGGTTGCGTCAGCCCCGAGTTCAGAACCGGGTTCCCAGGTGGGACGTGGTCTGGGACGGGGCTGCGTCAGGGCAGCGGGCTGGAGGCGCCCTGGCTTCCTGGGAACACGGTGGATGCTAGCGGAGGTCAAAGGCCGGGGGCTACCGCAGCGGTGGTCTGGGCAGGATAAAGGTTCTCCTGCCTGCTGTGAGGCCAGCTCACGCCCCCTGCCTTCGGGTTCTTGAGGAATTTAAGGAACCGGCACTTTGATCAACGGGGCCTGATGGGGTGGGCGCTGGAGGAGTTTGTCAGCAGGTGGCGGAGGCGGGGGTGTCAGTGTGGGAATCGGGGGAGGAACGGTGCCCCAGAAAAGGGGTGAGTCAGGGTGACGCAGAGGCCAGCTGTCACGATGGGGCAGTGACCACCATCCTCACGAAGCTCTAGAGTCCTGGATGGTCCTGGTGGGGCAGACAGTCACATGCCAGGAGGCTGGGGACCAGGCCCCGGGGAGACAGGGCCGCGAGGCAGAGGCTTCCTGCGGGGTTGGGGGTGGGCTGGGGCTGCCCCACTGAAGTCCCGTGGTTCAGGCCGCAGGGTTTCCTTTTAGACTAGTGCTAACGGCCCATCTCTGTGGGCGGAAACTGTGTGTTTCTGTGGCCAGGGCCGGCGTCCGGGTGCCTGTGGTTCTTGGTGATGTGTTGCTTTGGGGTCTCTCGGGAGCCTGTGCCAGGTCCTGCCTGCCGGATCTGCAGGTTGTGGGCCCAGGAAGGCCGTAGAGCAGCACCTACTGCCCTGTCACCTGGGCACCGGCCCCTCCCAATCCCGGACCTGATCTGAGCTTGTTCCTTTGAAGGCCCCGTCATGCGATTTCAGGGCTGGTTTCTGGCCTGTGGCGTCTGATCCGGGCCTTAAAGTGGTGCCCCCCGCACCGGCGACTGGCTTCTCCTCTGCTGGGGGCTCCCCCTGGGATGCCGGGTCCTCCCTCTGCCCTCCTCTTCCTCTCCTGCCTTCCTCCCCGGTGACTTTGGGTCCTGGGGGAAGCTGGGTGTGACGACCAGTTCTGCCGGGCTCCAGGCCGGGGCCCAGGGAGTCAGGTGGATACTTGGGGTTCCTGAAGGAGCCTGTGATAGAGATGAACCTGGAGGACGGGATTCTGGCCTGGACAGCCACATGAGCGCTTTGCTGGAGTTTAAACAGAAAAGCTCTGGATTTTCATATCTAAAACATGTGTATGCCTGTGTGTGTGTGTGTGTGTGTGTATGTGTGTGTACATGTGTGTGTGTGTACGTGTGTGTTCACATACATACACACATACTTGTGTTTCTCCATCCCTCCCACGAATTTCAATAATGACCTACTTTGTCACCAGTCCTCTGACTTCAGCCTCCAAATCTCCCAGACCCAGCCTTCCCTGACCTCGTGACCCTCTTAGCTGCCGCCCTCATCACCTGGTGCCAGCGGAATCGCAGCCACCCGCGTGGTTTCCCTGCCCCCGCCTGGCTCTCTCACATCCCTGTCCATGCCGTGGCCACCAGGGCTCCAGTGTGCTGGGACTCCAGCGTGCCGGGACTCCAGCGTGCCGGGCCTCCGCTCACGGCTGCGTGATGAAGTCTTGATGCTTTGCCGTGAGCTTCCACCCACCACTTCCTCCCCACGCCCTTCCCCATGCCATCCCTGACCCCGGCCGGACCCCGCACGAGCTCGTTGCTTCTCTGCCCTGCGCGCCTCCCACCCCAGCAGCCTGGCGCTGTGCCGCCCCGTGCCACGTCCTCCGTCACCGCCGGCAGCGTGAGCAGCTTTTGCTGGGTGTCCCCCAGCTCTGCACCCCCTCTGTCGTCAGCTCTTCTCACGTCGTGTTATAGTTGACCAACTCTTCCATTATATCGTGAGCTCTCCGAGACCCGGGACTGGGTCTGGTGCTCGTCCTCGGCGCCCGGCCGGCACCCGTTAAGTGTTAGGCAGAATGGGTGAAATCGCGGATCTCGCAACTGTGGGAAAAATTCCTGTGGACGCATCTGACGCATCTCTGTCCTGCGTCCTCCTAGCCCCACCTTCGGTGACCGTGACCTTCCCAGGGTCACCAGGTGACGTGCGTGTGGCGCTGATCTAACCCACGAGTTTGCCCGTGTTGTGGTCGTGGGTGGTGCCCGGCGGGGACAGCCCGGGAGGGCCCTGGCAGCACTGGCTCTGGAGTCGGCTTTGACCCGGGTTTACACGGGTTGAGGCTGACTGCACGCCACGACCTTCCCTACTTCCTTCCCAGTCTGGTCCCCGTTCCAGCTCCGTGACTGTGGGCGTGCCCTGGTGACCTTGGCGGCATCCGCCACTCACCGCCGCCGCTGCCGCAGGGTCTGTGCCCGGGCCGTCTCTCCAGCTGGGCGGCACTTGAAGCCGGTCGCTCTTGGTGTCCCCTTCGGCTCAGCTTCTTGATGTCAGGACCCGTCTCGGGGTCCTCTGTCCCTTTTTCAGCGTCAGACACCTGTGCGCATAGCCCACCTGACAAACGTGGGCAGGCGAGGAAGCCTGGTGCTGGCTCCACTTGGTCACGAGAGCTTGCGGTCTGGGATAACAGGGCCTGCGGACAGCCCTGGGGAAGCAGGTCCAGGGACCCCGGGGGGGCAGCGGGAGCACAGGCGGGCTGATTCTTCACTGCATTCTGCTCCTTGAGCTGGGCCCGTCCTCCCTGTTCTGTGTGACGCACAGCGACCCCGTGACCTTTCACCCATGTGACATGTCACCACTTCTGCTCCTGGATCAGCGTGCGAGGCCGGTCACCATGGGCAGAGGAGGCCCAGGCCTGGGAGGTGGCCCAGCCGCCAGACGGGGGAAGATGCTGCCTTGTAAACGCCGCGGCCAAAGGGAAGCTTTGGTTTTTCTCACGTGGTCTCGTGTGGCCCTAGCGTGGCCTAGGTGAAGGATGCTTGACGTGGCAAGTCAGGGCCGCACGCGGGTGTGCGCAGGAGATGGTCTGTCTGAGGGAAACGAGGGCTCTTGGGGAGGGAGGTCACACGGCGATTCAGTCTTTCCCGGCCTCCTCCTCTGCGCTGTACCGATGGTTTGGAGGTCAGCGACTGCGCGAGCGTCTGGCGTGCCTTGCGCACTTGGCTCGCCCGAGAACTCGCGGTTGGGGCAGACTCTGCAGGTCGTGGACGTGCTGCTGATTAGGGTTTGCCTTTGCGTGAGGACTCGTGTTCTCGCGGGGACCTACCACGGCGCCTGTTTACTGCGTCACGGCCCCGCGTGCTGGGAGTCCGAGCAGGCTGGCGGCTCTCGGCTGGGACCGCGGTGGCTGCCCGCGTGGGCTCTCAGCGCGAGGCTCTGGGGAGAGTCTGCTTTCTCTCTGGTCCAGCTCGCGGGTGGAGTGCGGTTCCTCGCGGCCATGGGACTGAGGCCCCGTTTGGTTGCTGACCTTCGTGCCTGGTCCCAGCAGGTAGTCACCCCACCCACAAAGCCAGCGAGGCATTTTGACGTCCCTCTTGCCCCAACTCTGTCTGGATGCTTCCGCAGCCGGCTGGAGAAAGCCCTGCTTTCCAGGGCGCGTGTGACTGGCCCAGGGCACTGGGTGGTGTCCCCATCTTTAGGAGAACTGTGCCGTGTGACGTGATTAACTGCAGGAGTGACAGCTCCTCACAGTCACAGGTTCCTGGGGTCAGGGCAGGAGATCTGGGCGGTGGGGGCGGGGACGCATTTCAGAGCACTGGCTGCCCCGCCGAATAGTCAGCAGGTGAAGGAAGTCGTGAAGTAGCGTGTTACACATGAGCATGTGTGTGTGCATGTTTATATGTGTGTCTGCATCTTTGCATGTGTTCCTGTGTGTGCACGTGTTACGAACATGAGACACACGTCTTCCTGTTCTGTGTTCATACGTGAGACAACAGACAGCAGTCATGGGATAGAGTCGGCAGTGGGTCAGAGTCCAGCGCAGTTCGGGCCTGGTTCACACTCTGCTGCTTATCAGCTGTGTGATGTTGGGTGATTCCTGTGGCGTCTTTGAGCCTCAGTTTCCTCACTGGCGCCTGGGGAAAGCAGCCGGCCCTTCCACAGCGAAGGCAGCGGCCGTGCCTGTCCCCGGTGTCATGAGGGTTCCGTGAGAGAACCCAGAGCAGTGCTTGAAAGCGGAGGCTCAGGACTTGGACAGTTGAGCCACATCCTGCTCGGCCACACACTGTGTGACCCTGGGCAAGTTACTTAACTTCTCTGAGCCTCGTTTAGGCTTGTTGCAGGGATTAAATAAAACCGCACATAAAACCCATAGCGCAGATAGTAGCATTTGGTGGCTGTCATGGAGGGTGTTGACGGTGACGCTTGCTGTTGGCCGGATTCCACGCTCCTTACCTTGGCTTTGGCCACGCGCCTGCCTTTGTCTCCCTGCGCAGATGGAGTCCGCCTGCGTGACCATTCACGAAGCCCTGAAGACGGTGATCGACTCCCAGACGCACTACCGGCTCCGGGAGGCGCAGGACCGGGCTCGGGCCGAAGACCTCAACAGCCGGGTCTCCTACTGGTCTGTCGGCGAGACGGTCGTCCTGTTCGTGGCCAGCTTCGGCCAGGTGCTGCTGCTGAAAAGCTTCTTCACGGAAAAGCGGCCCGTCGGCAGGGCCACGCACTCCTAGCCCGGCACCCTGCTCCGGGCCCCGCACGCCCCGGGCCGCAGGCTGCGGGGCGGTGGGTCCGTGGCAGCGTCTGGCTTTCCGTGCTGACGCCAGAGCCTGGCACCCCAGCAGCCGAGGCTCGCAGAGCCCGGTGATTTGAAGGCGTCTGGCTGCGCTGTGTGTGCAACGCTGGAACACGTTTACAATTGGCTGGGGATGGGCCACTGGGGGAGGGTGGGCAGGCAGCGATCCGGTGGCCTGGCCGGTGGGAGGAAGCCCAAGGGCCCTGCCTCTGCTCCCTGACGCCTGGGTGGCTGGGCTCGTGCGTCCTGGCCCGTGTGCGGAGCAGAGGGGCTCCGTGTGCCTGAGGCAGCCTGACCCTGGAGTGGCTTTGCAGCTCTGCCCACCCAGGCGAGCGGCGGTGTCAGTCACGCACGCAGGGCCCGAACGGTGACAGGCACCCTCGTTAGCTGTGAGTTTCCCAGGAGGCAGAACGTAGCTAATAAAAACTGAGTGTGAGCACCCCGGAGACCTCTGCCTCCTTCCTTTGCCCTGAAGGAGCTCCCAGCCGAGTGGGGAGCACTACGGCCGTGTGCGTGAATGATGATCACGGTGAGCAGGCCGGGAGGGCAAGCGCGTGGCGTGCTGTGTGCAGAGCTGCGCCCGGGTAGTGGGCGGTGGGGCAGGAAGCCGCCGTGTTGTTCCCACCGCACACCAGGCCGTGCAGAGGGTCTGTGCGAGTGCTGGGTCCCCTGTGAGGACGCCCCCCCAACCTGCACCACCTGCCCCGTCATCTCCCTCTGACCACGTGTCGTGCCAGGTAAGTGTCCCCTACCCACTCTGTTCAGGATGGCACCGTCTCGCCAGCCGCCGTCCTCCTTGCCGGCCAGTGAGCACCCAGTGTGGGCTGACCGAGCATCCACGCAGTAGGGCTTGGGGATCAGGACGCCCTGGCGTCTGGGTGCCTCGGTGGAGAAGGGTGTTCAGCGTTGGCATCTGAGTAAAGAGAGGACTAGGTGGGGTCTGAGCCTTCTGGATTTGCGTCTGAGTCCACCGTGTGCTAATTGTGTCATCTCGGGCAAGGTACCGAACTCCGAACCTTCCTTTCTTCATCTGTGAGATGGACATAGGGAGTATTTTTACCGGGCGGGGACTTGGGGCTTATGAGTCATTGCTGAGCAGAATTAGGGTTCACTCTGTCCCTGGTGAAACCCATTTGAATTTGAGGCCTGGGTGCTACCACAGGTGGAGTCTGGGGGCACATCGACTACCTGGCCTAGGATGTTGAGAGTCCCCCGGGAAAAAGAGGGAGAGGGCCTCTGGCTCCTACTGAGGTCCTGGGTTATTAAGAGAGATGGTGGAGTGTGGTGTGCTCTGTACCATAGATTTCAAGAAAGACAGTGGAGCTTCTGGGCCAAAATCCCCCATAGAGTGGTTGTGAATCTGGGGGTGCAAGCTGGCCTGGCTCCCGGACCCAGAGTCGGTCTGTGGCACCGACCGTGGGTGCCTCCGGGCACCCTGTCTGGCAGTAAGATGCCTGTGTGCATGTGTGAAAGAGCTTTGACACTCGGTCCGGCAGCTCTGCTGCAGGACACCCTGTCCTGGATAACCGGGGGAGAGGACGTTCTCTTTGTTAAAAGAGGATTTTCAAAAAAAGGATACCATCCCAAGTCTCATGCAGATGTAAAATGAACACGTGCCAGAGATTTTCTTTCACTCATTATCCAGGCACGTCATAGAGGCCCAAAGGAGAATTCAAAGAGCAGACACATTTATGCAGAGTTGTAAAGTAGCTGAAAGACATCCAGCCAGGCGAGAGTCAGGAACCCAGGAGGAAGTGCCCTGTGCAGAAAACAGTTGCAAAAATAGCTCAAAGACAAAGCTTAGACCCTAATGGCCCGGAGGGGTATCCAGAAATGCATAGTTTTTTATTACAACAATTTTTTTTTTCAGCTTCAAAAGGGGCTGCTGAGCTGTCACACCACCCGGGGAGTGGCATTGATTTTCGATTTAATTAACAGTCCGGCCAGGTGTTCTGTGTTCTCTGAGGTTCCACAGAGGATCATCCCTTGGTCTCTTTAGACCTGGAGTGGGAACATCTTTCAGCAGTTGCCAGTCTCAGGGCTTCACTTCAGTTTTTTACTGTTGCTTCTCTTAACCCTGCCCTACCTTTGTAAATAGTCGCTCCAGTGAACTCTCCTCAACTTAAAAAATAGCAAGGAGGGAGGGAAGAAGGAAGAATCAGCTTTTGAAAATTCAAGATGCTGTACATCAAATATTTGCATTCTCTCCCTCCCAATTCATTTGTTGAAATCCTGCCCTCAAAGGTTATGGGATTAGGGGGTGGGACCTTTGGGGGAGATGTTAAGGTCATGAGGGCAGAGTCCTCCTGAATAGGTTCAGGGCCCTTATAGAAGAGGCCTAAGAGAGGTCCCTAGCTCCTCCTTATACATGAGGCTGCAATGAGAAGACACCCATTTATGAACCAGAAAGTGGGATCTCACTAAACACCAAACCTGCTGGTGCCTTGATCTTGGACACCCCAGTATCCAGAACTGTGCAAGATAAATTTCTGTTGTTTATAAGTCACCCAGACTGTGGGATTATTATTTTTTTTAGAGATGGCGTCTCACTATGCCGCCCAGGCTGGTCTCACCCACCTGGGCTCAAACTGTCCTCCTGTCTCAGCCTCCTGGGTAGCCTAGATTACAGGTGCAAGCCGCTGCACCTGGCCCAGTCTGTGGCATTCTGTGACGGCAGCCCAAACGAACCCAGACACTAGGAAACAAAATTAGAGAAAAACTGCAAGCACATATATAATCACCCCTGAGACGGACAACTCTGGGAAAAGGCTAGATGTTCTTCTAAGTGTACAAGTGGACCCTCAGAGCATACAGGTGTGTGCACTCAGCATCTTTCTTCTAGCCCTGCTGTTTGATCACGTATGTGAATGTGCCTAGCACCGTACTGGCTTAAAACAAATGCCAATTTCCTGCTTTCTACTCACATCAAACAAAACACTAAAAAAAATGAACCCATGTATTGGTACCTGGTAACCCATGTAGTGGTACCATCCAAATCCATCTGGGAGAATTTATAGTCAGACATTGATGCTGTTCCTTGTTGGAGCTGGCAATTCAACAGTTTTTTTATTTTATTCCTACTGGAGTTTGTGCTATATGCTATACTTGTTTGAGGGATGGTTCATTTTATCTGATCAGGAGCCTTTCAAAAAGAATGAAGAAAGCCCACAGGATTTATGGGACACCTCAAGTGAACAAAGATTCATGTTATAGGCATCCCAGAAGAGCAGAGAAGGGAAAGGTGTAGAAAACATATTTAAACATACTTAATGAAATAACAGCTGAAAACTTCTTAAGTCTTGGTAAAGAGATAGACATACAGATCCAGGAAGCTCAACGAATCCCAAATAGGTTCAACCCAAGCAGGTCCTCTCCTGGGCACATTATAATCAAATTGTCAAAAGACAAAGACAGAGAAAGAATTCTAAAAACAGCAGGAGAAAAGGGCCAAGTCACATGTAAGAGAATC
Source organism: Lepilemur ruficaudatus (assembly GCA_963574885.1). NCBI lineage: Eukaryota > Metazoa > Chordata > Mammalia > Primates > Lepilemuridae > Lepilemur > Lepilemur ruficaudatus. The sequence continues at coordinate 19,752 of CAUYRT010087782.1, read as the reverse complement.
CCCATCAAACTAACAGTGGATTTCTCAGCAGAAACCTGTAGGCCAGGAGAGAATGGGGTAATATATTTAAAGCACTGAAAGGAAAAAAAGCAAAAACAAAAACAGAAAACCAAAAAAACCTTTCAGCCAAGAACATACCCAGCAAAGCTATTCTTCAGAAATGAAGGAGAAATAAAGTCTTTCACAGACTAGCAAATCTAAGGGAATTCATCACCACTAGACCAAGCCTTCCAAGAAAAGCACAAGGGAGTCTTACCTGCTCTGAAATTGAAAAGATGACAACCACCATCACGAAAGCATAGGGACCTATAAAACTCACTGGTAGAGCGGCTGGTACACAAGGAGAAAGAGAAAGGCCCAGGACGAGAGCGTCCCGCGCACTTGCGGCCGGAGCCCTGGACATGGTGGAGCTTGCTCACGCGCGGCCCGGCCGGTGCAAAGGCTCTCCAGCTCAGTGAGACGGGCGAGTTGGGAGGGGCAGTGGAGGGGAGGCGGGCACATTCAAGCTGTTAATTTACCAGAACCTTCCTTCCTCCAAGACACCGCAAAGTGTTGGTTTTCCTCCCGAGGACGACCTTCGGTCATGACGCAGTCGTCAGCAGTCCGCTGTGACCAGGAACGCGTCGCCTTCCGAGAGGCCGGGCCGGCACGGTCGGGCGGCGCCGGAGACTTTCTGGACCAGTCAGAACCCGCCGGCCGGTAGGGGCAGGAAGACAAGGGAGAGGGGATGGAAGTCAGAGACAGAAAGGAGAGAGCAGTTGCAGAAAAGCAGTGAGGAGGAGATGTCTGCAGGAAACGATCAGAGGGAACGGTTATCTCAGTCGCGCAGGACGGGGTGACCGGGCCGTGGGACACTGAGCGCCGGTCAGAGCGTGGAAAACGCTAGAAACGGTCACGGGAACGTGACCTTTCGGTCATGGCCACACCTGCAAAGAACTCAGTCCCCAAGCAGTGACGTGTAGTTATGAATAATTACAACTAACCTTTGCCTAAACACAAAGCGTACATTAAAAAAAAAACAAAACACAGACGTAGGCAGGGTCTTCTCCACTCGTGGAGACAGACCACTTCCCCTCAGGGAATGCGCGTCCGCTTTGCACCCTCCGTCTTTGCTCACGGCGAATCCTTCACGCACGCTTGCTGAGTGTCTGCCATCTGCCCCCGTCGCGGGCCAGGGGTCCTGATTCCTCCAAGCCAGGAGCCCGAGCCCTGGGGCAACACCTCGGAGCCCAGCCTGGCCTGGGCCGGGGCAGGTCCACTCCCACGCAGCGCTGGGCGTCGCAGGCTCCTCCCGGGCCTGGGGCTGGGTTGTGATTCCCATGGATTTCTCTCTCTCTCTCTCCTGGAAAACATCTGGGTGAGGTTCTGAACAAAAGCAGCCTGATTTGGCATGCGTGACATTGCGTTCTGGGCTTTCATGTTGCATGGCGGGGGACGTGAAGTGTAGCAATTTAATTTTCCCACTTTCAAAGTTTCAGGTTTATCTTCTTTCCGGCCAGAGGAGAGAAAACACGGCTGGGGTGGAGGCCGTGGCCCGACCAGCTTCCCGTGTGCGTGACATTCACGTAACTCCTGCCCTGCTCTCTCTGTTGGCTACAGCGGGACGGTCTCCGAACTCTGTGTTCTGGGACAGTCATCTCCGGAGAGCCAAGGCCAGAGTCACAGGGACTCCGGGACTTTCCTGGAGCAGATCTGCCGGGGAGACGGACCCCCTGACACGTACTCAGGCGGAGTGGTGAGGATGCGGACGGAACGTTCCCGGCCAGACTCACAGGCGGGCGGAGCCGAGCCGCGGAAGGACAGGCTCCCGAGCAGGTCCGGGGGGAGCCTGTGTTTCCGGCTCTGCCGCAGGAGCCCGGGTTGGCGTCCGCTCCCGCTCAGCGCCGAGCTGTCGATGGGAGCTTCCGGGTTACGTGGGCAGCTCCACCTTCGTCTGAACGTAACTCGAGACATGAACCTTTTCATACCCCGAAAACTGCTGCGTGTTTCGTCTCCGGAGCCGCCAACACGGTTTCGTGCTGTTTCCCTTCGGCGGGTTTGTGTTTCCCGTTCCAGTGTCTGACCGTAGGAGAAAGGGGCCCTCAGGTACGGCTTCTTCGCCAGTGCCTGCCTGTACAGGTGCTCTCGAGAACCGGATCAGACGCTCACATCTTTCCCTGGCGTCTTTCCAGCTTCCGACGGTGCCTGGGAAAGTCACGGCTTCGCTCCCTGGGGACTCGGGTGACTGAGCTCGCTGCCCTTTGCTTGAACCACTGTGAGAACTGGAATGAGCTGGAGAGAGCCCCTGAATGACGATATGGCATTTCCAGATTGAGGAAGACAGGACTGCACTTGGATAGCTTCTCCTTCGAACACGGTTTGCGTTGAAACCAATTTATTTAACGTACGTACACTCGCCTCAGCTCTAAGAAATTGGAGAAACCACATCCCCTAAACATCCGTGGTCTGGTGCCACGATGACAGAGGAGTAGCCTCACAGACAGCGGTGAACACGTCATCGCGTGAGTAGCTTAGCAGTGTCTGCCCTGAAGTAATGACCCGGGACGTCTGATGTAGGGAGGGAGGGCCCCTGCTCCGTCCCCTCCTCCCCTGGCTCCTTAAAATCAGCGTGAGCAAAAAAGCAATTTAACAATCACTGAAACCGGGGAAAAGCCACAGGCACAAATTGGCCGCTATGAGGAGGGGCTGTCCGGGTGGTGATGCCTGAACCGGAGAGAGGGAGGGGCCTGGGGCAGTTCTAGAGGCTGAAGGTCCTTCTAGAAGGAGGTTTGGTTCTGAGTGCCCAACGGTGGAGCTTGGGATGGCAGCAGGGCTGCGTGGGAGCAGCAGGGGCCCCCTGCCCTTCTCCTGTCCCGGGGTGGCCGGGCAGTGAGGTTGGAGGAGCAGCACTGGGGTCAAGGATTAGGGTTAGGGTTAGACGTGGCAGGTGCAGGAGGCTGTGGGGGGCTGCGTGGCCCGCAGGGGAGCTGACGAGAAAGTGGGGGGAAAGGACGCACCTGACTCAAGCTCCTGCTGCCCCCGCTTCTCCCGCAGGGCCACCACCCAGCAAGCCAGCGGCCTGGGTGACAGAAGGAGGGCTGGCAATCTGGGACCAGGATGAGCGCAAGCAACAAGCAGAAGGCTCGCGGAGTGCGTTTCGGGAGGATCGCTCCAGGAGGCTGAACTGCGCAAACACATTTTCCCCCCCATAGTCTTAAAGGAAAAAGACAAGGCCACAGGACTCCGGAAAAGGTCACAGGAAACTGCAGAAGAGGCTGGAATGCAGCAAAAGCGGTGAGCTGGAGCTGTCAAGTCCCAGGAAACACGTGGAAGGGAAAACCGTCCCGGGAACGACAGGCAAGTTGAAGGTGCCGACAGGAGGACCAGCGCGGCTGGGGTCCCAGGTCGGGACTCTGAGAAAGCCCTGGGCAAGCTGCCGCCGTGCCACGGAGGGGCCGCCCGTTACTGCAGCTCTGCACGCAGCCGCACAACAGCTTCACGACGCGGGAACTGTTAACATTCCCATTTTACAGAGGAGGAAACTGAGGCACACAAAATCAGCTGTTCCAAGGCCGCACAGGCAGTAAGGAAAACGAGGAGAGCCAGTCCGTCAACTCAAGAAGCCCTAAAGACTGAGTCAGCAGGATTGATACGGCACATTCCGGAAGAAACCTCTGGTCGAGCAAAGTTTGGTCGGGAGTGAGAGGACGCCGAGGTGTGGCGGGGCGGCTGGAGTCCGCTCTGGCCCTGAGGGGGACGTTTCTCCCACCCGGGCTGTGAGTTCCCCCTTCTCCGAACTGCGGCTCTGGCCGTCGGACTTTGAGACAGCAAAAAAAAGACCGGCTCCCGCGGCTGGCGGGCGGGGCCGGACCGAGGGCTTCCTGGCGGAGCCGACTGCCCCGTCCGTCCTCCAGGCAGCCTCGAAACACCTTTGCCCCTGGCGGCCCAGCTCCCGCAGACTCCCCCCAGCAGAGTTGTTCGATTGACTGACAAAATCGAGGGACACGGATGTTTCCGGCACCCGAGACACTTAGGACTCTCACCGCGTCACACTCGTAAGTGTCGAGGCAGAAATGATAACGGTTGACAGTTGCTCTGTGAATCTGTCGTCAGGGCGACGGGCAGGAAGCGCCATTAGCTCCTCCCCACCCCGGGCTGCCGCGGCCCCTGGCGGAGCACACGTCACCGCCCCTGCCAGGCCTGTCCCCAACGGCCGGGGTCCGAGATGGTCTGTGTGTGCTGAGGCTGCCGTGACAGAACACCACGCAGGCGTGGCGGTCAGACAGCAGAGATGAATCTTCCCGCGGTTCCGGGGGCCGGAAATCAGCAAGGGACGCGTCAGCAGGCTGGTGGGTGGCCATCCGCTCCCCGCGTCTCACGGGGTCTGTCCTTCACGCGTGTCTCTGTCCCAGTCTCCCGTTCACGTGAGAACAGCAGCCGTGTCGGATCAGGGCCCACACCGGCAACAGCGTTTTAACCGAGGGACCCATTTCAGGGCACGATCTCCTCGTGCCGTCGCATTCTGAGACACGGCGCATCCCACGGGGGGTGGAATTGGGCAAATGTCCTCCAGCTCTTTCCACCTGAGCTTCTTTAAAAAAAATTAAGCTGTATTCTATCTAGAACCATCATGTTGTCGAGCGAAGGCACATTTCGTAGCTTGAATTAGCTGCTGCTTTTCCCCTGATGTCTCTTAGGAGCTATTGGCGACGCTCTGGCATCATTGGGGATGCTCAGAAGATGCCGGCAGTTTGGCGGCGACCAGTCCCGCTTCCGCTAAGGGACGTCTGCGGTGACATTCACTGCAGCCCTGCGCACGGCGACAGGACCGTGGATGTGACGCGGATGCCATGGGGGGGAGTGGGTAACGAGGTAGAGTGCGCTCATGCGCGGGGATGCCTCATGACAGCTGGAAATGAGCGGAATCGCTCCCTGCACGGCCACGTGAAACGACACTGGAAACCAGCTGTAGGGCGAAAGAGTGTCGCAGACGTTCCAGTGAGATTCCCCTCGTACAGCAACAAAAACGCGTAGAAACGTTATCTTGTGTAGCGTGTGGGGAAAATATATAAGGTGTGCATCACACACAGTAAAATCATAAAAACGCAGATTGCGTGCAGGCTGTGGGAGGAGATTCCCTCTGGCAAAGGCGGATTCCTTTTTCCTTCCTTCGACGCATCTGATGCAGACAGAGACTAGCATTTGTGAGTTCCGGGTGGCAGAGACGCGAGCGTGTGTTAAGTCACGTTTTGGGCTTTTTTATACTAAAAATCTCGAAGTCAAAGTCTGTCAAAGGACGGCGGTGACACTCGCTTGCTTCATAGGGCTGCTGCAAGGTGTCGCTGATACAGTATTTGCGAAGGGTCCTTGTAAAACAAACAGCTCTGTACAGACACGGGGCTGTCAGCTGATCTATTTCGTTTGCCAATAGTTGATTCTATTAACTCCCGTTTCAAAGGTCCACAGCGTTGGACAGCCCCAGATTTGCAGCAGTGTTGGCGGCGACCGTGGCGTTTGCCGGCCGGGATGGGGGAGGTGCCACTGCTGGGGGGCGGTGAGGATGGGGGTCATGGCGGTGGCGGTGGCGGTGATACGGGTAAGGCGTAGCATCAGATCTCTGAACTAGCTCTGCGCCACACACACTGCCGGGTGTCTCACTGCTCGGAAGACCAAACCCCCCAAGGGCAAGTTGCACGGATGTGTATCTCCCACTGGTCCTGGCAAACACCCTTCAAAGCACCCTGTTTAGTGCTGTGATTAGCTTTTCCCGTAAATACTTGAATCCCATCCTTTCCCTAGAGCTGCAGCAGTATGGGAAATGACCACGAGAGGGCAGTCTACAAACACCAAGGAAGCTCAACTTTCCCTCCAGACTCGGGAGGCGAGCGCCGCAGCCGGGCTGGACGGCGGGAGGGGAAGGTGGGATGGGAGGGGGCCGTGGCGAAGTGAGAGGTGACAAGCTGGCGGGAGGGCTTGACCGTGCTGTGCCGGCCCCCGCGCTGCGGAGAGGTTCCCACGACAGGGAGCTGAGCTTCATCTTCGCGGGGTTTCAGGTCGGCAGGCGGTGCCGGGTGCAGGTGTTCGGAGGGTCGGTGGCTGCCGTCAGCGGAGCAGATGGAGGAGACACTGCACGCGAGTCTCGCGGCCACGGCCCAGCCCGGCGGCTGGCGCTGCCACGCTTACGGGGACCCATTTATCTCCCGCCCTGAGCCACCCGGAAAGTTCCTGCTAGGCTGGACCCTGGGCCGTCCCCAAGCAAGGGGAGTTTTCCTCTCGCAGAGACGAGTGGCTGAAAGGAAGGAACTCGGGGACTCAACGGGTGGTTCTCAGCCAGGGGACATCTGACAATCTCTGGAGATGTTTTTGGTCGTCACCGCTGGGGAGGACGAGGCGTCTACTTGCCGGAGTCCGGGGATGCTGCTGCCTGTCCCACAGCTCACAGGACGGCCTGCTCCGTCCGGTGAGGACACAGTCAATCCGAGGTGTCTCGACGGGGCCTCGGTCGGGAAACCTCGGTCTGTGCAAAGATGTAACAAAATAAAAAGGAGGAAAGACCAGGAAAAAACACATTGGAGATGAAAAACGCTTACCAAAAAATGTTGGCATGGGGCAGATGAAAATTGTGACCAAAGATGTCATTATCAATTTAAAAAAATAACTAAGTAACGGCCTTTGCAAAACAGGAGTTTGAAGCAGAGATACAAGCTGTGAAAATAGGGTTAAAGAACTGACACCAAACGTCTCCGACACAGATAAAGGGAAATGGGCCAATCTCATCTATGAGAAGACAAAGGGAAAGGCCAATTTTATGCCGTATACAACATACACAGGATGTTGTTATGTTGTGTACGGGAAACACAGCCAAAGCCAAGTTACCCAGCAAGTTTGAAAACAGGAGGGCTGGCCAGTGAGTGCTGTGTGAACAAAAAGAAAAAGAAAGCATCCGTCACAGTTTAAGATCAGAAAAGGTTAATCTCTGCTTCACACTTTATGCCAAAATAGTTTGCAGATAGATGAAAAATTTAAACATTAAAAGAAAAGCATTTAAATATTGGAGGAAAATATTTAAAAATAACCTTGGCCAGGCAGAGATCCTCTAAAGCATGATACGGTATCATGCAAAAAACTGATTAACTACATCAAGTCTACAGTTGCTGCACGGTAAAACACGCACACATATGCAGACATACACACGAACACACTATAAACAAAACCAAAGACAAAAGATAAACTGAGAACAACTCACATTGCACAAGAGGTTAGTCATCTTAATTCATCAGGTAATTAATTCAGTGACCATGTGTTGAGTGTCTACTTTGCACGGGGCCCTGCCCTGGGGAGAAGATGCTGTGAAAACAAAGTCCTGCTGTTGTGAAACCGGCATTCTACGGAACAGTCAGGCGGGAACCGGACACTCCGGGACGTTTCTGGCACGTTAGGCAGTGAATCTGGAAAATGCGTGTGTGTTTGCGTATTGAACACGGGTGACTGGTTTTTTTGAAATAAGTAAGAATTATTTAAAAATTAGAAATGATTACATTAGATCTCATAATCAAATTTTCCTATGTATTTAATGGAAACATAAAAATGAATCAGTCCAACAACTATCACGCCACTTTGTTTTTTGTTAAGAGGAGATAGAGAAAAATTAATCATTTTGAGATGTGAAATAACAGCGGACTCCAATTGGAATAAACATTTCATTCCACGACGTGTTAAAATAGGCTTTCACCACCTTATTGAAGGAAGCACACCAAATCTGAAAGACTGCAAAAGGCTTTTACCTGCAGGCGCGAGCCAGTGCACGGTGCAGAATTCCGGCAGCTGAGAAAACATTCTCACCATGCTTGAAAGGTCGGCATCACCGAGCCGTGCAGGTCCCTGGGGTAAAATGTCTAAAAAGAGTCACTTACGTCCAACTATTGAGCGGGGCACAGTTTGCGGTGCTCGTTTTCTGTTCTCAGGGGCCTCCCCCTTCAGGGTGATGCTTTCGTGGCAACATTTGGGTGTATGTGGGGGGCGAGACCCTCACGCTGCCTGACTCCGCGATATGCTCAACTGCAGAACGTCCTGACGTGGCCAACGCCCAGGTCCGGTGCCTCAGTTTACCCTCACAGAGACGTCGCCGAGACTTGCAGACAGGGACAGACCCGGGGCAGCCCGTGGTGCTCCGGCTAATCAAAGCAAGAGTTGTCCCTGAAGACGGTATTTCACATTGTCCCCTGTGTGGCACCCCATGGTGTTGGACAGCTCGGGGCAGGGACAGGGAGGGTGGCCTCTCTCTTCCTTTTTGCAGAAAAGGCCATTGTGTGAGAGCAGGTGGGAAAGGGGAATCTTTGCGATCGCTCTGACCTGTTCTCGGGCGGACTTTAGGAATGGCAGTGGAAGCATCTAGAAACTGGTTCTCTTTCAACTCTCTGCGCAAGCGGCTGTCCTTGCAAAAAGGCGTCTTTTAGGTAGCGCCATTCGGGGCCCCTGGTTTAGATGCCTGTGTGAGGAATCGCCCGCCAGGTGGCAGCATTCCCTAGCCGTGGACGGGCTTCCGGCAAGGGAGAAGCGCAGGAGAATCAGGAACCGTCGCGGCCTTGAACCAGTGGGGCCGAGCCGGGGAGCGTGCACCCCATGAAACGAAAGGAGGAAAAAACCCCACGACGGGCAGAAACCACGGCGATCGTCTCGTAGTCTTGTTTTCTGCTCACTTCAGCGCGGAGATGCACCTTAGCAGACCAGGATGAAGGTTAAAGGTCTTCCGGGGCGATGAGGAGGTAGCTGGTGATCTGCAGGAACACTCCTGATTCTCCCCCTCTGGGGACTCCTGTGCATCATTACAGGTCCCGAATGTCACGGGAGTTTGTTCCCTGCCCAGGGGTGCCCAGGCTGGGCGGCCGGGCCTGGTGCCCCCAGAACAAGGACAGAGAGGACAGGTGACCCTGTAGCTGCTCTCACCTGGCTCTGCCGGCCCCGGGGTGATGGGCAGCTCCATCCGCCGATCCCTTTGCTGGTTTGAGGGACTCGTGTGCCGTGTGACTGCAGAGTCAGCCCGGACTCTGGACTTGCTGTCAGAGCTTCCCCTCCTGGCCCTAGAGCTCACCCCTCCCTCCCAGAGCTCACCGGGCTCTCCGTGCTGTCAGCAGCAGCGTGTGGGGTAAGAACATCGCACCATAGCCAAGAGGTGACCAGCTCTGCCACCAACCAGGAAACGATTCAGTTTTCTGGGCCTCACTTTCCCCATCTATAAAATCACTGGCATTGTATCCAAAGTCGCTGCTTGAGAGGAGCTTCATCCTTCAACACCTCCCCCAGGATCAGGGCTCAGATTTTTCTGGATTTTGCAGGAAGGAGCCTCCGCCCTTCCTGGTTCTGTGTTCTGCAGCTGGGGATGTGGAGATCGCTCAAGGCTCCGCAGCCCTCAGCGCCACGCACGGCAGGTCTGCCCATGAACAGGTGCATGCCACGGCCACAGTGCAAGCTCCTGTGTGGCCAGGCGTGGGCTCACTGGACTGCTGGGCTCTGACTCTTGACTCAAGAGCCCAGATGAAATGAGCAGCTGAGCGGGCGTTGCCCCCAGAAGGGAGGCTGATGGCTGGCTGGACCCCCAGCCTCTCCTCCGTGGGGTTTACCTCACTGAAAAACAAATTAGCCCTGACAAGCCCCAGCTTCTCTGGCTGGCAACAGTACCCACTTGGAGCTGCCACCTGCGATACCACGTCTGCGCCGCGCCGGCACACACGGCTCACCTGCTGTCCCAGGGGATGCCTGGCTGGCCTGCACACCCGGCCACGGTGGCCCACGGGCATTGCCGGAGCTGCCAGAGGCGTGTCTGCTCTGCACGGCACAGTTCCTGTGCATGGAAGATGGACAATCCCCATCCCCCACAGCTCCTGGCAGGAAACCCTCACCCCTACTTTCTCTGTGTCCTGACTCCACTCTGGACTTCTGCCAGCATCGCTAGTGGTGTTTCCAGACACCTGTCCTGCCTGCCACCCCTAATCCTGAATTCTGGCCAGACCATCTGCTTACAGAGTAGTGTTTTCAGACATGGGGACAGGGAAGCTGCTCTTTCATGGGTACCTGATACCCTTGTTCCTACTGAAATAATACATTCTTTCTTCCCATTGGCCAGAGTCAACTACAAGGGCATCCATAGGATTTATGTCCCCTCCAAGAATCCCAGAGCTTCACCAATACCAAGACCACCAGGAAGGGTTCGGTGATCAGCATCCGGGGTTCACCTGTTCCAACTGCTGTTCCCTCCTGCAGGTGCACCCTGGGGCCCGGCTTTCTAAAACATGGATGACCAGGTCCCAGCAGCTTCACTGCCATGGCACACCTTGCTCCTAGCCTCGCCCATGCTCACCTGGGCCAGGCCTTGCATGCCTGGTAATCAGTACATCAACCTGTCCCCAGGGGCCACCCAACACCTTGCGTCCACTGCGGGTGCCAGTTTTGTGTTTTCAAGGGGGTTGAAGGTTGTCCCTGTTGGATCCGTGGTGCCCTTAGAATAGACATGCATGGAGCGGGAGCTCTGCAGGTTGGGGGTCTCCAAGACCACCCTCCGGTTCCGTGATTCACTAGAAAAACTCGCAGAACTCAGTAAAGCCATTTCGCTCGTGATTACAGTTTTTTACAGCAAAATAATGGAGATTAAAATCAACAATCGGTTAAGGCACAAAGCATAACGTGCAGGAGAGGCCGGCAGGGGCTTCCGCCCATCTGCTCCCAGTGGAGCCTCGCGGACAGTGCCCATCCCTCCCAGCAGTGACGTGTGACAATGTGCAGGGAGTGTCGCCAGCTAGAGAAGCCCACCTGGGTCCTGGTGTCCCGAGTTTTTGTTGGGGCATCAGTCACATAGATGTGGCAGCCACCTCTAGCCTCTCCAGAGGTCGAGCCAATGTCCTGTGGTCCGTGGCCCCACCATGGTCTAAGTTCACTCTCATTGTTGGTGTAGACCACCTGGCATGCCCAAGTTCCCAGACACACAAAGTAACTCTTAAAAGGCAAGACCTTCCAAGGGTCTGAAGGTTGCCGTTCGGGAACTGGTGGTCAAGGGCGGCCAAAACTTTCTCTGAGTAAGGTTCATCCTGTACTGTACAAGCTGAAGACCCCGGTAATTCCTGGTCCCATTTCCTGGGAATGATTCGCTCTGGAGAAGAGGTTGGAGAAACCCACCTTGCATCACCAAAGAGCCCTGGGTGTGTCATCGTGCAAAGCTGTGGGACAGGATCCAGTGTCCCCGTGGACATGGTAGTGTGACCCGTGCCGGCCCACGGGTTCTCATCGGTCACCGGTAAAGCGGGAGCTGCCCGGTGAAGTACGGTCTCCCCACTGCTGTGACAGCCCAGAACCCCAGGGCCTCTCCCCAGGCTGAATGTTGTTTCTTCTGGTCAGAACGTCATGCCTTGTGGTCCACTCCACTGTATGTGCGCTTATTTTCCAGAGAAAACGTCCCGCTGAGACCTGCTGGGAGGAGCCAGGGGAGTAATTCCCAGGAAGACAAACCCCCTTCCCTTCAGGGACGTCTGGTGGGAGCCACAGCAGTGCTAACGGGTGATCGCAGCGGAGTGAGGTTGGCGCTCAGTGGAGGCCTTGGGCGGGGCCTGGGCAGAGGAGACGCGCAAGTCCGGGCTGTCGGCGGCGCGGAGGAGCTGACCCTTGAGCGGGGCCTTAGAACGCAGCGCCCAGGGGCGAGGGCTTTATCCCGCGGTCCCTGACAGTGCTGCGCCTGGTGGGGCAGGGCGAACTCAAGCTCGGTAAGGTGCTCCCTTGTTTGCCAGGCGTATCCGCGCCAGGTGAGGAGGTGCCGGGGAGGACGCAGCGCACGGCGGGCGGCAGGGGATCGGGGAGCCGCGTGGAGAAATCCAGGAAGACTGGACCTGTGCGCATGAGACGTCCTAACATCGATGCGGGGGTTGCAGACTTACCTGTGAGTGGCAACGCGGTAAAGCTTTTATTGGAAATGGAAGAAAATCTCTTTCTAACCTTGGGGCACGGAATGGGGTGTTTTAAAACAGGCCATAAAAGGATCAGTCACAAAGGAAAAAAATCTGATGAATTTCCTCCAGTGTAACGTGTAATAACACAAAACGATCAAACGTTTTGCTGCGAAGCCCTGGCGAGGTAGAGAAGTAGAAAGCGGCCCCTCGCCTGGAGAAAGCGAGTGAAAATTATTCTGTTTTGTTTTCTTCGTTGCGGTGAAGCAATGCGCAATATTAAATGGACCGTGTTAACCGTTTTCAAGCGTACAGCTCTGGGGTGTTGAGCAGATTTGCGTCGTGGTGCCATGAATGACCTGTAGGACTTTCTCATCCCGTGAAACCGAAACTCTACACCCGCTAATACCCCGGTTACGGAAGGAACTGATTCCGCTTAACGGAACACTCGTTCCCTGCAGGAAGGTGCACGGGGACGGCCCCTTTGGAGAAGAGTTTCACGCCAGGCAGCAAAGCTGGCGACAAACACTCCCCGGGTCACGCAGGTACAGACCAAACGCTCCTCGCAGAGCTTTTCGCGACGGCCCCAAACGCAGAGGAAACGTCTGCCGGCCAGCGGCGCGGGTGAGCACGGTGCAGGTGCCTTGAGACAGCGGGACACGGCGCAGCGGTCACACGGACGGCCCTTCAAAACTAACACCCTTGAGCAGAAGAAGGCGGCAAACGTCACTCTGCTCACCTGACAGAATGGGCTCTCCTTTGTGGCTGCTGAGCTGCGCGTTTGTTTTGCGGGAAAAGCAAGGGACATGCCGGTGAGTCCTAAGGTTGATGCCGGCGGGCACGGGAGGGTTTTTTCTTTTACCCTTTTTAACTGGTAACAATTAATTGTTAACATTTTGCCACATTTGCTTAACTGTTCTGTCTCTCTGTATCTGTGGGTACGTGTAGATATCCTCCCCCACAACACGCATAATTTTTGAGCCATTTAAAAGTGGGTTGTCGGCACAATGACCCAGGTCTAGGGAAGTCACAGGGACGCGGTGACACCGTGCAATCCACAGGTGCCTGCACGCTGCACCGTCTGTCCTGAGAATGTTCTTTCCCCGCCTCCAGCTTTATCGGGGTCTCATCGCAAATAAAAACCACACACGTTTACAGCGTACAACCGATGTTTTGCTGTATGTGTAGGTTGTGAATTTATCAAATCGAGCGATTTTAATAAAGCACGCGCATAACACCAGCCCCGGCCGGCATGAGACATTCTGACGACTGGCGTTGCTTTGTGGCCGTGGTGGGAGGGGCTCGGGGAGGTTGGCGCAGCTGGTCGGCGCTGCCTGTCGACAGCAGCGAGCTTGATGCTCTGCACCTGGGCCGGCTCCGCCTTTGGGACTGGGATGTGCCTGCAAGACCAGGAGAAGGTAGGATACCCTGGCCGGGACTGGATTGGGGGCTTTCTGGTTCTGGAACATTCCACGTGCTGGCTGAGAGGGGAGGTGCGTGGGGTTTGGCACCCACCGAGGGAGGATGGTCGGGCTTGTGCCTCACTCTCCCCGCTCCGTGTTGCGAGGCCGCCGTGGGCCATGACCCACACACCTGCTTTATCACAGGAATCGGCCGGCTTTTCCTGTAAACCCAGACGGCAGACGTGTTAGGCTTTGCAGGCAAAAGGCAACGTCCCCAGACCCTTTAACCAACTATTTCCGTTGAAAGGCTAACAGTCATTTTTGCATTTTGCATTTCACTCTCAGCTCTTGGGCTAGATCGAAACAGGCCGGTTGGTTCTCCCGGGTGTGTGCTTTTCCTACAACAGACTGTAAATTTGTAAGTGAGCTCCTCTCTGGCCACTGAACCCCGTGCTGGCTGTCCGGCCACCGGCCATCGGCACCGTAGTACATCCTTAGTGTGTATTCTGTGCCCGTCGCCTTACGTGAATTTAAGATGCGCGTTTGACTCTCACGGCCGTCTCTGCGGGGCAGGCACCGTTACCACGTCACCTGCGTTTCACAGGTGGGGAAATGGAGGCTGGGAGGGCACCTGCGGGGGGCGGGCTCCCGCGCAGGTCCACCCGGGGCTACAGTCCCCGATCTCAGCCACCACGGTCTACGGCACCAGAGCAGGGGAGGAGTTTGCACGGAAGATACAGACGCCAGGGGCTGGGCTCCGAGACAGCAGGACGGAGAAAACAGGCGTGAAAGACGGAGTGAGTGGGAAGCGGTTTGTACCTGTCGGAGGCTGAGGGGCTGAAGGGAGGAGAAATCAGCGTTTCGTGGGTATGGAGTTTCTGTTTTGCAAGAGGCGAAAGGTCCAGAGCTCTGCTGCACGGGACAGTGTGAACGCACCCACTGCCGCTTAAACGGCACATTCAAACCCCGTTGAGACGTGGGGAAACGGAGCCCGTCAGGGTCACAGAACGGCTCCCTGGCAACAAGATACCAAATCATAAACGAGGCCTAGGGCTCTGCCGGATGAGGTTAAGTCACAGGCTCCTGAAGAATAAGCTGTCTTAACTGCCACAGAGTTTTTGCAGCCCCTTAGAGTGGTCCCCGGCCTTTGTGGCACCAGGGACGGGATTCATGGAAGACAGTTTTTGCACGGGGGGGGGGAGGGGGTGGGGAGACAGGGCTGGGGGGCAGGCGTAGCTCAGGTGTGGATGCGCGTGATGGGGAGTGGCTCAGACACAGGTGAAGCTTGTCTCGCTCACCGGCCGCTCACCTCCTGCTGCGTAGCCTGGTTCCCAACAGGCCACGCCCGGTGCTGGTCCTCAGCCTGGGGGTTGGGGCCTGCGGCTTGGTAAGGAGCAAAGCTCTCCTCCCCAAATTTATGATCTCTTTTCAGTCAACAGATGGTACACTTAAATGGTTAAAAATGGTACACTTAAAAATGGTTAAAATGATAAATTTTTTTTTTGTTTTGAGATAAAAGTCTCACTCTGTGGCCCGGGCTGGAGTGCCGTGGCGTCAGCCTGGCTCACAGCAACCTCAAACTCCTGGGGTCAAGCGATCCTTCTGCCTCAGCCTCCCGAGTAGTTGGGACTACAGGCATGTACCACCATGCCTGGCTAATTTTTTTCTATATATTTTTAGTTGGCCAATTAGTTTCTTTCTATTTTTAGTAGAGACGGGGTCTCGCTCTTGCTCAGGCTGGTTTTGAACTCTTGACCTTGAGCGATCCTCCCACCTCGGCCTCCCAGAGTGCTAGGATGACAGGCGTGAGCCGCCGCGCCCGGCCTAAAATGATAAATTTAATGCCATTTTTTTTTTTTAAGCCACGGGAAACAAAACAAAACAAAGGACTCGTGTTCACTCTGCAGGTACGGGGCCACCTGGCAGGGGCCGCTTTCCCCGTCGTGACCTCACCAGGGCTTTGCAGCAGTAGGTTTCTTTCTTTGTGTGTCATTGTGTACGCTGCCTTGTTCCTCGTGGGGTGTGCGTTCTCCCACAGATACCTGTTCTCCTGCGTGGGGCGGGACTGCTCACTCTCTAAAAGGGGTCTTTTGATGAGGAGCAGTTCTTAATTTTAATGTCTACCTTTATCAGTTTTCTTCTTTTGTGACTAATGGTTTTTATGGCTGGTTTTTTAAAAAAAAACCTCAAACATTCTCTGCCCCAAAGTTAGGAAGAGATTCTCTTGTATTTCCACTGAAACTTTACGATTATTCTGCTTATATTTAAGTCTATAATCCAGGTGGATTATTTTTTGGACGTTTTATAAGGGTCTGATATAATTTTATAATTTTGTCTGATTTTGCCGTATGGCTACCCAATTTATTGCAGTTCCTTATAGAAAAGATCACCCTTTTCCCTCTGCTCTGAAAGGTTATCTTTGCCATGAACCAAATGCCCACACACACGTGGGTCTGTTCCTAGGCTTTATTCTCACTTGTTGTCTGTCTGTCCTGTGCGAACGCCACGGTGACTGGACAGAGGGGCTTTGTGAGTGGTGACACTTGGCGGGACGAGTCCTCCTACTCTGTCGTCCTCAAGGGTATCTTGGCTGTTCCTGGCCCGTCACATTTCCATGTAAATGCTAGAAACAGCTCCTCGAATTAAAATAAGCAAACCAAAGATTAAAAAGTAGCAGTATAACCTCTTTTGGATTTTCAACCTTTCTGTATTTCTGTTCCTGTGTATCTCTGTTAGGCAGCATTTCGTTGTGCTTTGTTTTAACTCAGACTGATGATCTTGGCGTTTTAATTTAAAAGTTTATTTCATTTATATTTAGTATAAAGACTAATATATGTGGGGTTAAATCTGTCATTTTATTTCATGCTTTACATGTGTCCTACCTATTTTATGATTAATTTCTCTTTTTTATTGCCTCCTTTTACATGATCAGTTTTTATTATTCCATTTTCTTTCCTTGCTCGTTTAAATCTTCTGCATTTTTCTTCTGTTCTTTTGTGGTTCATCTAAAAGTTACGACACGAATCCATAACTGGCAAAGCCCAACATTAACAGTGAGGTTACTCTCCTCCCAGACAACACGAGAGTCTTGGAATTCTTAGTCAATTTACCCCTTTTGAGATAACCTCTGTTGTTGTCTTGTATTTTAACCCCATGTGTTTTGAAATCTGAACGAGATTATTATTTTCTTAAATGGAATCAATGATTATTTAAATTTATTAATATTAATTTATCATTTCCTTCCATTATGGTTTGCTGGTTACAAACCTTCCAATTTTTGTCTCATAATGCCTTTATTTCACTTTCATTGTTGAAGTATATATATTTTTGATGGATTAGAAATCTAGGATCACAGTTAATTTCCCTTCTGCTTGTGACTGTATACTTTCACTGTTTTTTGGCTTCCTCTTTAAGAGCTCAGCTGTCTGTTTAACTTTCCTTCTTTTGAAAGATACTTGCCTTTTTTCTATGGCAGATATTGAGATTTTTTTTTCCTCTTCTTGGGTTTACTGTAGTTTCGCTCTGATGTGTGTCGGCATGGATTTCTTTTTATTTATATTGCTTGGAATTCACTGGGCTCCTTGGGTCTGTAGTTGGTGTGTTACAGTAGTTCTGAAAACCCTTCGTCATTGCCTCTTCGAATATTTCCTTTGCCCCCCCGGATTTCTGATCAGTACGACGTCTGTCCGACCTCCTGGTCGTACCAGCTTTGTCTTTAGCGACTCTCGACATTTTCCGTCGTTCCCTTTCTGTTCTTTGCTGTACATGATCCCTCTGTCTCCGGTTGTTGCTTCCTCCTTCGTCCTGTCTGTGTTACTTGGCGCCAAAACTGATCATCGAGTTCTTACTTTTTGAAAATAAAAATCTCAGTTCTAGTGTTTGTATTTACTTCTTTAAAAAATTTTCTATGTCACTTTTTATTTTATTTTTACTGCTTTTGTTTCTTGTGAAAATGTTCAAGCTTGGCTTTTATATTTTTGAATATTACAGCCTGGCGTTACTTACAGTACTCCAGAGAATCGTGCAATTCTTTCTACCGATCATTGTTTCAGCAGATCTTTTGCTCACGGGGTCCTGTCTGGCAGGGTGCTGGGTTAACTTGTGTGCTGGATTTTGTGTTTGAAAAATTATTTGGAGAAGTAATTTGGAGCCTTCAGATAAGATTTTGTTTGCTTCCGAAAGGTGGTTGGCGTCACACAGCTCGGCTCGGAATTCAGAGTTTGAGGTCCCCTTGAGCCGTCCAGTAGAATTGGTTTGCTCCTGGTTTAGCGTTTCTCTGCTGCTGTAGACCTTTGGAATCCCAACTCAAATTAGGGTCCTTCTGGCTTCAGGGGTCTCCGAAGAGCGGCTCAGTCGTGAAGCTGTCTCCTTCCCCTCACCATGGCACAGGCCTCCTTGAGTACTGGGCTAAACTCGCTGGTGGTAGCAATTTTTCATTTCTACTTTATTTTTTGATCCTTTTGAAAGAGAAATTATTTAGATTTTGAGCAGCTTTTTTGGAAGTTTTATCCCCACTTTTGGAAGGGTGTGTCCAAATTATCCAGTCTGCCATTATCAGGACTGGACTCTATTAGCATTTCCAAGCCCAGACTCCCGGAGATGAAACTGGGCACAGCTGGTACCGTGCTTCCCGGGCCCGAGCTGAGCCCTGTCAGTAGGACAACAGAACCGAGTAGCTGCCCGGTGCGGGGACCTCTGCTAAAGCCCGGGGTGCTGGGATGGGTCAGCTGGACTTTCCTCCAGGCACCCGGAGCCAGGGAGGAAGACATTGTGGACACAAGAGCAACGGGGCCGCACATAAGGCCAGATGTTCGAAAAGATCTGTGTAGACGGAGTTGGGCGGAAGCTCACTTCTGCCTGGTGACCTTAGGGAAAGATGCCAGCAGAAGGGATTCTTAATGAGTTTTGAAGGATGGATGGGGCAGGTGTGGTCTAGATGGGGGGAACAGAGGGTGCAGCCCGGAGGGAAGCAGAGGGTCCCACCGGCTCCTGGGGCGTTTCGCCCGCTCCCGCCTCCTTTCTGCCTCTGGCGCCTGACGGGCAGGGTGTGGGTCTGGCTCTGAGGGAGAACTCACCCCGCGGAGCACCTGACCTGCTGCTGGGAGGCCGAGCGCCGGGCAGGGTCCGGCTGGCCGGGAGAGGAAGGAGGAGTGTTGGTGCGTGGGTGTGGATGGGCATGGACCCGGGCTCGTTTAGGACCGAATGACATGTGTGCGCAAATTGACAAGGCTGCTTGAAGTCTCTAAAAAGCTCACTCAAAAGGCACCTGTTAAAGGATCTTATTTTCCTCACAGACTGTCAGCAAATCAGCTTTGTGGTCTTTACAGAGCGTTGAGCCCTGCAGGACGCCCACCGTTGCCTGTGTGGACGGGGACACGTCTCTCTGGCTCCGGCTGAGTCTCTGGCGGGGAAGGCTGAGCTGACGGACTGACTCATCCTTCTGGTGGCAGCCCGGGATTTCCTAAAAACTGCTCAGGAGGAGGGAAGTTTGCAAACAGATTTTGCGTTTTGAAGTCTCGCTGCTGGTGGAGCGGTAGTTCCCAGACGCGTGGGCGGCTTTCCAGTCTGATTCTCCCTGAGCCAGAGAAACATCAGTGGAAGGGTTTTCTCCCACCGCCCGCAGGCCCCGCAGAGGGCACGGAGAGGGGCTCCAGGTGGAGAGGGGGTCTTGCGTGTCTTGTCTTTGCTACGTGTATTGTATTGAGCATATTCAAGCAGACAGCTGAGAACAGAGAGTAATATAGTGATGCTGCTGTACCTGCTACCCTGGTTTTACCAAATTTCAACACAGTGTTGTGTTTGGTTGAGTTTTTCATTTTTATGTTTGCCTTTTTAGAGACAGGGCTCACTCTGCTGCCCAGGCTGGAGGGCACTGGTGTGATCGCGGCTCACTGCAGCCTCGAACACCTGGGCTCAGGTGACCCTCCTGCCTCCCGAGTGGGAGTGGTTGGGACTACAGGTGTGCGCCACCACACCTGGCTAATTTATGGAAAAACTGGCACCACATGTACTCACCGTTAAATTGGAACTAATTATCAACATGTATGTGCACATGGAAATAACATGCATCGGAAATCAAGCAGGTGGGAGGGGGGAGGAGGGGATGGGTAGATTCACACCTAACGGGTACAGTGCACAACACCATCTGGGTGATGGGCACACTCATAACTCTGACTGAGGTGGTACAAAAGGAATTTATGTAACCAAATTTTTGTACCCCATAATATTCTGGAATAAAATTTAAAAAAAAAAGAAAAATGAAAGGAAAAAAAGAAAAACAATTACAAAAGCAAAAAAATTTATTTTTTTTGTAGAAATGGGGGTCTCACCATGTTGCGCAGGCTGGTCTCAAACTCCTGGCCTCAAGCAGTCCTCTTGCCTTGGCCTCCCAAAGTGCCGGGATTACATGATTGAGCTTTGTGTGAAGAAATTCGACCTCC